>JAMXBD010002707.1:0-169538 GCA_024138025.1 Combretum micranthum | reverse complement strand
CTGAATCTATTGATCCTGAGAAAGGTCGACACACCAAAATGTATGCCTTTTTACAAGAGGCATTTAGAGAATTCTTTTAATTTCAAGTTATCATCCAACCTGTAAACCTTTAAGGTCTTAATAAACTTCAACAAGTGCCCTTTCACACTTCCTTTTTTATCATGAAATAGCATAAACCTAGGACTTATATAGTCTTTGGGATATGGTTTGGTAGCGATGTGCTAGTTGTATGGGAGTTTAAGGTCTAACACTCCCATAGTAGACTTTGCCTGAATCTTCTTTAAATAAATATCAAGGTCTTCCTTAGTGACGAAGGAGCCCTTTGGAGTAAATGCTGCAACCCCTGTAGGGGCAGCAGAGGTAGAATTAGGTTGAGATGCTGATCCACCAATTGCAATATGAGGGATGACAAGTGAAGTTGAAGAGCCTGCAAGTTATACTTCTATTGAAAATAAAAATAGGGAGAACGATACTCATCGAATAATCTTAAAAAATTATTAATTTTTTTTTTGTTCTGTGTATTATACAACTTAGGTACAAAATATATATACTTAGATATGAGATTTTTAAGTAACAAAGTTTTATATACCAACAAAGAGTTAACCCTAATTAATGAAATAATCAACTTAAGATCCAACCTTAATTAATAAAATATTCCAAATATAGAGGATCCTAATCAATTAGAGATTTTTTACTTGATTATTTCCTAATTTCGGAAACTTGCCATCTTTCCAACACTTCCCCTCAAGTTGGTGAATGAATATCTATCATTCCCAACTTGCTCACATTTAACTCAAACTGAAGTCTCAAGAGAGCTTTAGTGAGTACATCTACTTCCTGTAGCTTTGTTGGCACATAGGATAGGCTGATCCACTTCAGCCTTGATAAAATCTTGATCAATCCAAACATGCTGAACAAGGTTATGAAAAATTGTTATAACTGATTTATTGTCATTGTACAGTTTCATGGGACTCTTCAAAGGAACATTTAATTTTGACAGTAATCTGTCTAGCCAAATTAACTCACACATCTCTTATGCAATTGTCCTGTATTATGCTTCGACACTGCTCTTTGCCACAACAGATTGTTTCTTATTTTGCCAAGTAACTAAGTTACCCTATAGCTTTGCATAGTACCTAGCTGTAGACTTTGGTCTTCAACTGAACTCGCCTAGTCTACATCTACAAATCTCCACTTCTTTGCTATCATTTTTCTTAAATAGTAGCCCTTTCCTCGATGTCCCTTTAAGTAGTTGAGAATCCTTTCAACAGCTTCTTGATGACTTTGGTTGGAGCATGCATAAACTGAATCACCACACTGATAGCGTATGCAATGTCAAGTCTGGTTAATGATAGGTATATCTACTTAACTCACACATCTCTTATGCAATTGCCCTAGATTTATTAAAGGAGACAAGAAATTTGCTTCCAATATTTTCTTAGAAACTTTATGCTTCCAATTTTTTTTCTAAGGGATGGTTGCTGGTTTACGGCCCAACTTTCTTGTCTCCTTTAATAAATCTAGGGTATATTTTCTTTGTGAAATGAAAATGCCAGTTTTTCTTCAAGCTATTTCCATCCCAAGAAAATTTGGAGTCTCCCAAGATCTTTTACTTTGAACTCTGATTGCAGCAACCTCTTAAGGTTCTTAATCTCTTCAACATCATCACCTGTGATAACCATATCATTAACATACACGACTAGAATAGATTTCTTACCATCCTTTGATTGCTTGATGAATAAAGTATGGTTGGCTTACCCCTGCTTATACCCAAATTGCTTCATTACTGAGTTAAGCGGGTAAACTAGGCATGAGGAGACTGTTTTAATCCATAAAGAGATTTGTTTAACTTGCAGACATCATTTTTTTGTCCTATTTCTTTGAAATTAGGAGGAAGCTTCACATAAACTTCCTCTTCGAGTGTTCTATTCAAGAAAGCATTAGATACATCCATTTAATGCAGCTCCCACTCTAAATTAGCTGCTAGAGATAACAAAACTCTGATAGAGTTTAACTTTGCAATTGGTGCAAATGTTTCTTTATAGTCAAGCCTATATTTGAGTGTAGCCATGAGCACCAGTCAAATTTTATACCTATGTAAGCCTCGGAAAATTTTAGTAAATAATTCCAAAATGAACTTCAAAAATAAACCCTAAAAATCACTCCAAATTAAAACCAAACTTCGATTAATCCTAAATCACGAACAAATCCAGAAATTTCTGAATCTTAAGTAAAATAAGAATCCTTAAAAAATAAAATAAGAACTCAACATACTACAAATCTAAAACCACTACACCTGACAAATTTCATACTTAACTCCGACTTATAGAATCGGGTAATATAGAGCCCAAAAACAAATTATTAAAAAGTAAATAATGATTAACCTTTGGAAATAAAACCCAATTCAATAATTCCGAAAACGTTAAGACATAAATATGTTGTATAAACATAAAACGTTAGTTTTCAAATTGGCAAAGATCCAAACCGAAAAAACCACCCGGATACCGTAAGTGGAATACAATAGTTTAAGTCCGGCAATTTCGCGCCCTTAACCCTAGAGGCCAAAGTGTAGTTTAAGTATGTAAAATAACTCGTAGTAATATAAGTTCGCTTAAAAAATATAAGATAGGTAAATTTTTGACCTATTTCAAACCGTTCGAATATAGACTTCGAAAAGCGTGTCCCGGGGATCGAGATATCAAAAATATACCGTTAGACTCATATTTTCATAAGGATTTCTAAAATATCAGTTTTATAATTTTTCGATAACTAGAATTATTTGATTTTGCGATTATTCGTATTTTATTACTACCGGTAATTAACTACTCTTTTAGTACTATTCAATACTCTTCATTATATAATTTTATTATTCTTATAACCCTTATATTTTTAGATAAATATTTTATATATTATAGAAAATTTTGTTTTTCTAAAATTTGGTTCGTTTCGGGCTTATACGGGATCAGATTCTGTTTAAGACCTGATACTAAAAATAAAATAAATTAATTTAATATTTGAAAAATTTTTATTTTCATAAAATAAATTTTTAGAATTTTTCGAGTTATAAAAATATCATTTATAGCTCATATTCGCATATTTTAATCATATTGATAACATATTTGTTGAAATACTGAAATAATTCAAATAATTATTTAATTTTATTTATGAAAATTCTGCCACTCATTTAAAAATATTTTTCCTAATTTTATTTTGTATTTTTCTTAATAAAAAGTACTTTTTCCAACCTATACTTCAAGTACACCTTTCACATATCACTTTTTTTCACTTCAATCTTTCTACACTTTATCCCACACTTCATGGTAGATTTTTCCCTTCTTTTTGCTGCCCTTATCCTTTAATTTACTCTCAATTTGACTAAAATAAATATATTCCAATCCTTCTTAAAGAAGCAACACATACACATTAATTACACATGTCAATTTCAAGTCAAAATTCAAACAAATTCCCTCCCTCTCTCCTCTCACATTTCACGTGTAGCCCCCTCCCCCAAATCTGCCTTGTTTTATTTTTTTTTCTTTTTTTCTTTCAATTAATGCACTCCTTCTCTCTCTCTTTCATTTACACCTTTTACCCTCTACCATTCCTTACACTTTTCTCTCTCTTTTTCCTCTCTTTCTTTCTTCTTTTGTTCTTATTCTTACAAGAATACAAGCTGCCCCTAGTTTCTTTGAGCTCCTACACATATTTCTTCAAGATTCTTGGATAAAACTCTTGTCCAAAGCTTCTATAGATGATGTAGGTAAAGTATGGTGAAAGTTTCATTCATCAAATGACCTTCCATAAGCTTAAAAGCTAAGGATGATGATGCCAAAAATGAAACACTCCTCTTCTTCATGATTATTATCTTATATCATTATTATTTTCTTGCTAAAAGTAGTTATATTTTGTAGATCTAACTTTTTGTAGCTTTGATTTTTATTTATGCCTTAGATCTTGTTATTTGAGTTATTATTTTTGTTATTGCTAATGATTTATGCATATATTCATCATCCACATGACCATCATAGTGTTTATGCATTTATAATTAGTATAGTAAACTAGATCTAGTGTTTTGAGTTCATAAATGCATTAGACTTTTGTTTTATGTTCATAAACAACTTGTAGTAGCATGATGATAGTAGGAAAGTTTTAGAAAGCTCAAGATCTATTTTATTTTCAACAAAAATCATTTTTGAAAATTCGGATAAAAATAGAAGCATATTTAGAAAAGCTATTTTTCAACTTCAAAATATGTATTTTTCATTTAAAATGAAGAGCTTAAGGAATAGCTATCATAAATGAATGGTTTTGAGGAGTAAAGTTTAGATCTATGAGTTTATAGTTTACTACCATGCATTTCTTTTATATTCATGTTCATATTCTATGTAGATCTTAGATTTGAACTTGAATAAAAATAGTAAAATTCGTATCTTGACAAAACTATATTTAAAAATCACTTTCTAAGTCTCAAAATGGAAGTTTTAGTTGAGAAAATGAAGGTTTAGTGATGTATATCATCAAGACTTCTTTTACAAGAATCAAAGGTGATTTTCAAAATAAAAATCTTATTTTCGGATTTAGGCCAAGGCCTAGTTTAAAAACATGTTTTCCAACTCAAAAATGATGAAGAATTTATTCAAGAAATGGAAGGCTCTTAAGATAGGATATGTAAAGAATGATTTTTCATAAGTTTAGATGGATTTTATAAAAAGATATGCCCAAATATAAATTTTGTAAATTCGGATCTCAACCAAGACTAATTTTGAAAACCCATTTTTCAACACCAAAATGAATGTTTTGTTTAGAAAATGGAAGGCTTATGGAATATATATCAAAAGGAAATGTTTTTGATAAGTAAATGGCAGATCTACTAGTAGAGATTCTCAAAAATAGAAAGAGATTGCAAAATATGAAATCTGAGTTTTATCCAAATATTGTAAATTCGGATGGTTTCATAACCATGCCTTAAAAACCTATTTATCCACTCCAAAACTTGTGTTTTATATGAATAATGAGGAGTTTAGGTCATAGGTATCATCAAGTAATGATTTTGATAAATTAAGATGGGATTTGCTAAAAAAAATATGTAGAACAAGGAGTAGGAATGAAGTAGGAAAAATTGAGTTGCTAGTCAACTTAGGAAATACGTAATTTTGGAGTGAGATCATGAAAACACTTACTTTCAAAACTCAAAATGAAAGTTTTATTAAAGAAATGAAGTCCTTACTGGCTAAGCATGGTTGAGCCTTAATTTTCTAAGTATCAAATGATTTTTACATAAAGGAATCACCACAAAAATAAGTTTTGCAAAAATTCGGATTTTGGGATGAACCAATTTTGAAAACATGTTTACAAAGTGTAAAATGGGAGTTTTATTGAAAAACAAAGGCCTTAGGGAATATACATAATGAAGACTTAATTTTAACAAGAATAAATAGATTTTACTAAGGAATTTTTCTAAAAACAAGTAGGGATTATCAAGAATACAAAACTAGCATTTCTAAGTTAATTTTTCATAAAGTCTTATAAATAAAAAGTTTCTAAAAAAAATTCCTTTTGTTCAATATCATCAAAAACATGTATATATATATCTCATGACATATCATTTATGGTAGTAACTTGTTCATATTGCATGTATACTTGCTTTGGATAGTAGAAACATTACAAACATTCACAAAACTACTTTTCGGAATCGAATTTTGCTACTGATCAGAACTGATCAGATCTTTTCAAAACTTCAAAGTTTTCAAAACTTAAAAATAATATTAGAAGTAGATAGATCTTTCGAAGTAGATAGAAATCGATATATAATTTACTAAATTCCGAGTTAAAACGACCAAGTTATGACCGTTTTAAGTTGGAATTCTCGCTTAGGACGAGAATTACGAATTTGATAGTTTGTATGAGATAGAATGGATTAGTTTTAAGTAGAAATACTCATTTGGGTATTTCTTCCTTTTTAGGTAACTCCGAAATCGGCGATTCCATACCACCGGATTATTTTTACTAAGAGACCGGTGATCCAATGACAGTGAGTTTTCCTCTTATTTTGTTACCTTGCTTGTGTTTGTAACTAGTTGCATTAGGATTGGAAAAGATAAAATTGAAATGAATTGTGATATAATCTTGGTTGAACAAATGATAAGTATATCGAGGCGGGACTTGTTGTAAGATCATTGTATGAGTTAGCATAGATTTGAATTGTTTGAAATTCTCTATGATCGCTCTTAACCTACATAATTAACATGCCACGCTTATCTGAATAAATTGTACATGCATTTCACATATTGAGTCACACTGTATAGGCTAATATATCTTTGGTCGAACAAAAGTATATTGGTGGATAGAGTGTGGGCCAATGTTAACATTACGGATGTGAAATCGCTTAAGTTAACGGTAGTGGTGTAGGCACTTGAATCAACTACATAAAACAAGAGAAAGAGATTGGGATTGTGGTTGCATGACTTATGGACCACCCCACTCAATATTGGAATTATTGTTGCATGTCTTATGGACCATCCTAACCCCGAATAGAGGGCGTAAATCCATTCACATATGGCTACTAGAAAGTCATATGCTTGTTTGCTCATGTGTTTGTTCATGTATAGCATATGGATGAATTATAACTTGCTTGTTATGGTACGAAATTAAGGAAACTCTCACTAAGCTAGTATAGCTTATACCCCAATAGGTTTTTGAATAAACAGGTTGACAGGAGAATACTACTTGGGGATCGAGATGGTTGGAGCCTGTAAGCCCCTAGATTTTTCGATAAATTAGCAAACCCTAAGAACGAAAGTTGAAACGAAACCCTAAAGTTAACCTAGTTATAACGATTTCTAGTGAATCTAGATCCGGCAATCCCGGTTCTTAAACCCTAGAAAACGAATTGAGATAATTGTGGAATATGGTTCGTAATTAAAAAGAAAGCCTAAAAATATCAGATTCGAATTTTTCTAGTGTCCTCGGATCCGATTTGGGATCAGTTTCGAAAACCGTGCCCCGGAACACGAATAGCAAAAATTCCGACAATACCAATAGATTCGTAAAAAATAATAGGTTTTCCAAAAATATCAGTTTTAGAATTTTTCGGTAACTAAAAATAACAGATATAGGCTTTTTACGCGTATTTTCTTTACTACCGGTATTTTAATTGTCTAGTCTACTATTCATAGTACTTTCTACTATTCATTACTATTCACCTATCTCTACTTTACTTACACTCATTCTACACTCTACCATACCTATACCTTGCAATTTACCTTCCCCATACAACTTTAATCACATCACACCTTACACATTACTTCTTTTAATACAAAACAAACAAAACAAATTAATTTCCCCCCTACAAGTCCCAAAACCGGTGCCCCCCATGCCCCTCTCCATCCATTTTATTTTCAAATTCAATTAAATTTAATCACACAAATTTCCACTCCAAAAATCTATAAATACCCCCTTCCTCTTCCATTCTTTCACACAATAACAAAATTCATACTAAAACTCTCCCAAAAATACTACAAAAATCCTCTCCCAACATCTCTCTCAAGTTCTCTCTTTTCCTTAGAAAATCTATTCCCACATAATCTACAACCCATTCTTTTCTTCTTCAACCAACACATAAACTTTAGGTAAAACTTCTCTTATTTATTCATCATGTTCATATAACTTAACATGAGTTTCGTGTATGTTTCTTAGACTCATTGAGTTAAAGAAGCAACAATTTATTCATGTTTTGTTTTTGTTCATGTTCTTATTTTCTTTATGTTACTATTATGTTGATATTATTATTATTGTTTCTAACCTAACTTATATAAGTATTATGTATATAATTTATTTAGAGCATATAAGCTCACTTGTTATATTTATTTTCAAGTCTTGCAATTTATTTATTTACTTGTTTTATGCAATATTAAGACTAGTCTTTCTATTCTTAGACTTGTCCATATCAAGTCAAAACATTTTATTTCCTTGCTTTTTCTTTTCTTTTGAGGACTAGTCTATTCTTAGTCCCGGGATACCTCGATGAAGCTAAGGTTCCCAATACTTGACTTTACTTTTATGCTCTTATTTATTTTAATTATGTTGTTTTTATATTTTCATGGTTACATATTCTCATTCATGCATGAATATGTTGTTATTGTCTCAATTATAATAGAAATGAGCTTTCTTAAAATAAGAATAAGAACTCTTTTTAAATATAAATTTTGTCACATAAGAAGTTATTTTCCTTAAAGGTTTGAAATTTATCTTAAACAAATATTCTTCTAAAGTTAGATAAGCTAGCTCAAGTTTTAGTAATAATGGTATCACCAAGAAATACATAAAGTAAAGTATTATAAATTCTCTTTTCAAAGAAATAAGGAAGTTTCTTTAGACCTAAACAAAGGATTTCTTAAAAATTCAATTGTCAAAGTTTTCCACCAACACTAAAGTCTAAGATAAGTTTTTCAAAATTTACTTATAAGATGATTTCTTTTAAAAGTGGATATAACCATGAAGTATTTAGAAAGATTATGTTTTCCAAAACATTAGAAATAAAGTAGAGGAATTTGAAAGAGATTAAAACTACTTTTATTTAAGAAATGGAGTTAAAAGAAAGAGATGCTCACCTTTAGTAAAAAAGAAATTTTCTTAACAAAACTAATTTCTTTACAAAAAATTAAGCTTATCTCACTTTTAAAACATATTGTACTACAAGAACATTGTTGAGACAATACCACTAAATTCATGCTTATGGTTTAGTACATATGAGTATTCAAGGGATTTTTCCAGCCATACAATATATCTATATTTTTGTACAAAAGCCCTTGAGTGAAGGAAAGATTGAAAACTCTAGTTTTAAAGTTTGAAAAATTCGTATCAAATCTGTACGCTACTATTTCGAGACCCAAATAACTTCTTTTGATGAAAATAACCTTAGCAATAGATAGATCTTTTCAAGTAGGTAGAAATCAATATATAATATGCGGAATTCCGAGTTAAAATGAGCAAGTTATGGCCATTTTAAGTTGGAATTTCCATTCCATACGATTTTTACGAATTCTTTAAGATAGAAGTATAGAACTTGAATAGATCTTGGAGGAAATACTCATGTTGGGTATTTCTTTGTTTAGGTGTCGAGGATCACGATCTTGTCTTCCCCGAGGATTACTTTGACTCCCAGAGCGCTATGGACGAGTGAGTTTCCTTTACGCTTATGTATTCGCGCATGTGCTTGTAGAATAGAGCACTAGATGTAGGAAAAGATAAAATTAATATGCATGTGGGAATATTAGGGGAATTATGTATGTGATTCATTGTGTGCGATCAATGAACGATAAGTATATCGGAACCCGATTTGTGATTGATATAAATGTTTCCATGTATGTATTGTTATGTGTGCAAATATTGTTTGATCGCTTTAAATGATTTAATGCCATATTGAAATCTCCATATAATAAATTGCTCATGCATATCACTTAGAATATCATTTCGAAGTTTTGCTACTATTCCTCAGCGTGGGACCGGAAAGGTAAGCTGCCTAGCTACATCTTGAGGGTTAGGACGTACAGGGAATACGGCCTCAAGGTGTGGCCGAGCCGGATCGATCGCTTTGGGCATGGAAGGCCCGGGGACTAGTAGTACGGTTCGTTGGAACTCCAAGACGCGCGCAAACTTGAGGAGGTTGTTCGGGACCCAGTTCAAAGCATTCCCTAACCACCGATGGAGGGGTAAATCCATCAAACATATGAAACCGGATAGTCGTATGTAATGTTTGATCATATGGTTGTTGCATTCATATGCTTGATTAATAAACTTGTTTGATTGTTGCTATGAGTACTATTGCGTAAGGAATATCTTACTAAGCTAGTCATGCTTATACTCCTATAGACTTTTGATATTGCAGGATTATCTTTTGCACCCGAGACCACCTTGATTTCCCGGGTAGAATCCTTATTTTTGAGAAGCTTTTGGAGGCAATCTATTTTGAAGTTATAGAGTAGATTTCTTCTAAAATCTTCTAGCTTTAGTTATGTTATATTTAGAACCATGTTATTATGAATTATCGGGGGAATGCCCCTTAGAAGCTGTAAGACTTTCATTTCAATGAAATATATTAAGTGTTATTTTGCATGTTCCGCTGCCAATGTCTTAAAATGCATCACTTCATCGGTCTCCCTTTGTTGTGAATGTACGCCTTGTACCGATATGGAAGCTTTCGAGTGACTGAGGTAGTCATTCTTAAGTTTTAATATTGTGTACGGCAGGCTGTCACGTTTAGGGTACCCGCTGGGGCGTGACAGAGCCGAATATAACTTCAGGATTTCGGCAGGAAGCAAGAATGCCTGAAGATATTAGCTGGGTGATATGAATTGTCTTGTAATAGTTTGTGTAGTGAAATCTGTGGATGAATTGTATATGAAGTTTAGTGAATTGTATTTCCTTTACATTGTTACTCAAATTGTACCAATATAAAATGTATTACTCCGATGTGTCTCCTATATGGTTAGACGCCTTATACATAGTATGGAAGCCTTCGCATGACTGAGGCGGTCATTCCTAGGCTTTAATATTGTGTACGGCGGACTACCACGTTTAGGACACCCTTCGGGGCATGACAACCTATCCATATTACCAGTTGAACCAAATTTCATAATAAAAATCTACTTACACCCAATCAGTTTCTTTCCTTCAAGCATATCCACAACATCCCACGTGCCATTATCTTTAAAAGTCTTCATTTCCTCCATAACTATAGCCCTCCATCTTTTATCCTTCAACACCTCATAAATATTCGAAGGAATATTTACACCATCCAATTGAGATACAAAAGAAATGTATGTGTTAGATAAATGGCAATATGATAAATGGTTTGAAATAGGATGTTTTGTACAAGATCTCACCCCTTTCCGAATAGTAATAGGAATGTCCAAATCATCAATCCGAGGTGATACTTGATGTAATGGTGGTGGATTCCTCTCTCATTCTGGTGGTTGGTCGTGCTGAGTAACTCGTGGTCTCCTTGAATGCACTAGAAGCTCTTCTTGTAGAGGTCACTATTGAATGGGCTCGCCTCCTTCTAAAAGCTCTTCCTGTTAAGGTTGTTGTTGAAGGGGCTCTCCCCTTCTCTTCAATTCCCTAAAGGTGATGATTGTAAAGGTAGTGGATGTAACTCAACTGGTCTTTCATATGGGGTCATCAGAGGCATGGGAAGAGAGATAAGACGAGAGGCAGACATTGATGGATCGTGATGATTTTCTTCACTTAGATTTTCCTCTTGAAGAGAAGAATGTGGGTAAAAGGATTACTTTTCTAAGAAGGTTACATCATAAGACATAAACAATTTTTTAGGTGTGGACTATAGCATTTATAGCCTATTTGAGTAGAAGAATACCTAAGAAAAGTACACTTGATGGCTTTGGGATCAAGTTTTCCTTTTGTGGGATTTGCATTGTGGACAGATGTAGAATATCTAAAGATTTCGGAGGCAAGAGAACTAAACAACCTAACATGGGGAAAGAATTTTTTTTAGACAATCTATGGGTATATGAAATGAAAGAAGCTTCGAGGGAAATCTATTGATAAGGTAAGCTACGGTTAATACAGCTTCACCCTAGTATTGGTGAGGAACATAGTTTTCAAACATGATGGATCTCGCTACATCCAGTAAGTAACGATTTTTTTCCATTCTGCAATGCTGTTTTGTTGAGGGGCATAAGCACATGATGTTTGATGAAAGATCCCATTTTCAACAAAATAACTTTCCATAATATTTGTGAAATATTCTCCCCTATTATCTATTCGAAAAATATGAATGTTTGAACGAAACACATTCCTTACCATTTTATGAAATTGTTGAATTACAATTCTTGCTTCAGGTTTTTCTTTTAGAAGGTACACCCAACAAGTTCGAGTATGGTCATCTATAAATATGATGAAACATCTTTTACCTATCATACTAGTCACTCGAGATGACCTCCAAATATCACTGTAAATAAGATGAAAAGGTTTGGACATTATGTATTCATGAACAAATAACTTTTTCGTAGTTGTTTGGCAAGAATGCAAGTCTCACAGTAAAATAAAGCTAGATCTTTTTTAATGAATAAATGTGGATATAAATGTTTCATATAAAGAAAATTTGGATGAATTAGATGTTTATATGATAGAAAAATGTCAGAGTTTGACAAACTAGACGCAGCGAAAGACAAAGGGATTTTTGTGGTTGTCGGAGATCCAATGAGGTAGTAGAGACCACTTCATTCTTTAGTATTGCCAGTCATCCTTCCTATTGAAGGATCTTGAAAATTGCAATGATCACATAAAAAAGTTACTATATACTGTTGATCCTTTATTAACTTAGTCATAGAAAGAAGGTTCTATTGTAAACTAGGAACATGCAAAACAAATTTCAAAACAAGTTCTCCACAAATAACATCACCGATTACAGCCGCAACTGAGGAACCCCATTGGCCACATAAACCTTCAAATTATCAGAGGATTTTCTATAATTTGTAAAAACATCCGTAGAACCAGTCATATGATTAAACGCACCAGTGTTAATAATCTATTCTCCACATAATTTCTTCCGAGTGAAGCAAAAGGATGAGATAATACCTCATTGTACCATGACTGCTTCAGACCCATTTGTTTTATGTTGGGTAATTTACAGTGAATGATTCACATCTATTGAAGGGAATAAGGTTAGGTTGGATGGACTTGTTGAAGACATATTAGATGGCAAATCTTCTATAAATGGAGTTTGATTTTCAGGGCCAGCAGGATTGTACTAGCTCTGATACCATGAAAATAGAAATAGAGAGAACGATACTCAAGGAATAATCTTGAAAAATATTAATATTTTTTTTTGTTCTGTGTATTATACAACCATAGATACAAAATATATATACTTATATATGAGATATTTTAGGTAACAAAGCTATATATACCAACCTAAGAGTCAACCCTAATTAATGAAATAATCAACCTAAGATTCAACCCTAATTAATGAAATATTCTAAATATAGAGGATCCTAATCAATTAGAGATTTTTGACTTGATTATTTCCTAATTTTGGGAAACTTGCCATCTTATCAACGTCTATGGTCCTTAGCTTAGGTGTTGAGTGTTGTGTTATTGTAAGTTCTAGTGCATGAACTTGTTCAATACTTCTTTGGCTGGCATTTGCATTAGCATTTGAAGGATTAGGTAGTTGAGTTGCTTAGGCAGCATGTGGCTGTACAGCAATAGTAGGGTTTGACAAGGTCATTCCTTGTTGTGTAGTAGTAAAAGCGATCGCAATAGATATTAATGGAGCCATCATGGTGATGAACTCTCTATAATGTTGGTTTTCTCTTGCATTTCACACTCAAATTACTTATGGTCAGGTATACCTACTTGCATTATGTTGTCATTGGGATTGATATTTTCAAGTGGTAGCATGTTTTGTTCTCCAGCATCAATGCTAATGTCAAGCTCTTGACTTGTGCTATTGTTAGGATTGGTTGGTCTTTATCTTGGGGGTGCCATTTGTTAAGTTGTCAACTTTCTATCCCTAGCAGAGTTGCCAAAATGTAGTGGGGTGGATCCAGTTGCAATGGTCACGTGTGTATAGTGTTTCGCCTATGCTATACGTGGCTTTAGAGGAGTGACTTGGTAATGATACATAAGAATGACTTATGGAGAGAGTAGGTAGTCTCAGATAGCTCAAATGCATGCGTGAGAGGTAAAGGAGCTATGTAGCATCAACCCTACGGTTTTTGGAGAGAGGCAATGCGTTCTTTGTTTAAACCTCATTTGAAAGATCCCCTAAATGAGGACTTAAGAGAAATTTATAGAGTTTATCTGTTGATGACATCCATTAGATCATGTGAAGCATCAATGGCTGAGATGAATCCTTCTTCTAATGGATTATTTCATGAGATCATATTGAGTTTAAGCTTGTGGAAAGCCTCTTTTAAGTGCATGAGCCTTTTTGAGAAAGGTTGAGAGCAGATAGGTCAGTCCAATGCTCGTTACTCAAAGCCTGCCATGTCAAATCTCTCATAAGTCATCATAAGCATGGACTAAACTCTTTAGGCACTATCACCTAGCCTAAGAGACAAATCCGAATATTTTAATATAATCGAATTTATCCCTCTACACTTATCTACCTAAGAGAGTTTGATGATCTCTTTTCTACTCTTACCCATGAATACTCCTACTAAGCTTAACCCCATGATAATCTTTGCTCACAAGGAACCTTACTCAATTAAACCAAAAAGCTAAGCGCTTAAATGTTTGGACCTAGGCATGTTTAAAGTCTCTTTTAGCTCACCAAGCTTAAGGGACAATATCTAGCAAATCCCAACCTCAAAACTATTAATATAGAAAACACCTTCCAATATAAGAACTTGACTAGATTTAAAAGTAGCTTAATCTTAGGCCATTAATGACCTTTCTAACAACCCAAAATAGTACAACTCAAATATAAAATTATTTAGTAAATAATGTGAAGTTTTGGAAATGTTTCAAAAGAGATCACAAAAATCACTCCTAATTTTTCATGTTTCAAAAATATTAAAATACAAACAATCTAATTGTTGTTTAAGAAATTGAATCGTTATCAACAAAATTTTGGGATACAATTTTTCAAAACTTTTGTTAATATCCTACAAAAGAAAATAAAGTGGTAAAATTTCGACTCATATGTAAAAAGCGAGAATGAAACATCTTGATTTCAATCTCGTCAAGATGATCATGTTAATAGAAATTATAAAGCATAGTATCTTTAATGATTAAAAGAATATGAGCATTGTATATTTGTATGCACTTTGCTATATATATTATATATATATATATTCAAATAAGAAAGGAAAAGCATGTCTACAACTTTCACTGTTGAGTTTGTTGTGGGTGTGAGTCGTATAGTGTCCTTACATGTTATCCTAGGTCTAGAAATGAGTCGAGTCTAGTCCAGTCATGTTGTCAGTTGTCCATCGTCATTGTTGAGTACGAGTCTTTTTCAAAAATTGAGTAAGTGAAGATTGAAATCGCTAAGCTAATTCTTATTGTTTATGTATGCTCTATTACATAGAATATTGTCACGCCTCGAGGTACCCTAATAGTAGTAAACAAGATGCACTTGAATACTATTATTAGTTTACCTTCTAAGAATGAAATATTTTCAATAAATAAGATCTTTTATTGCTATGATAAGAAGGATAAGTATATATAAGACATAAATTAGTAAATAACTATCATCCCTAGTTTGAGAATAAAAATAATATTACAGACCATATCATTTCCATAAAATTCTTTAAATATATAACTAAAGTTTCTAATGCAAGATACTTGCAACTAAAAGTAGAAATATAGTCTTATCCTATACTATTCCTTAAGCTTCTAGCTTTTAAATTCTTATCGGGACCATGCTCCTTGTAGTAATGAGTCAAGTTCGCAATGTGAACCTGAAAGGACTGTTGGAGTATGAGTTAAACCATAAGCTCAGTGAATAACCAGAACTTATTACATATCACACAAGTTATTTAACAATCATATGAAATGTATCAATCAAACACATGTACAAATACAAGCCTAGATAACCTGGAATCCAAACAAGATGAAGATTCACGCCCTCCCATAAGGGTTGAAGGATCACAATCTATGGCCTATCTACCTAGGAGAGACTAAGCTTTCAGGAAACAACAATGCTCGCTTTAATTGTCTCTTTGAATTTATTGTGTTTTAAACATTCATTTTATTTTAGCTTTAGAAACTCCACTAAATGTTAGTCATTTCCAAGTAATACCATAAGCGACATCCTTCATTTACCATTTACTTCCTGTGGTATCAACAGAACAAAGGTAAACTTGCAATTAACAAATAGCTTTTCTGCCTAGATATACCAAACATTACCAAAGATCCGAAACACTAACACGTAGTAGGCTACCACTTACTCAAATGCTACTTGATGCAAAATATGCAATGCATGTATCATTTTCTTTATGGTACCAGTAGTTTTATTCAAGTTGAAAGCGATCAATCAATGCACAGACATTTCATCATGTTACACAAAACAATATAGTCATACATAATTCTGTTTTTATTATTAATAGAGTGAATTGGCAATCAATGTCTCATACAAAAACAGTTCCCATAAACCCATATAATGCACTCAAGTTATTTTCTTTTATTTAAGATTCACTAAGTTACAAGTACATACAATGTAATAAGACTGAGTCACTCACCTGCTCATGTTGGTCAATCGTAGTAATCATTAGGAAAATCCTCACAAATACCCAAGTCACCTATTGAGATGATTAATATATTCATCAATGTACATAAACTATATGATTAAACTCCTATGAATGTCTAAGTGTCATATCTTGATGCTGGGTTTTCGTTCTGTTACTATATTGGTTCTTTGGAGATCTTATGATAATCAAGTATTAGTTTATATTTATTTTCAAGTTGTTTGTCTTGACCTTGTTTGATACTTATATAAACTCATCGGGTACTCGAAATTTGATATTTAGTTAACTTATTTTTATAACTTTTATTGTTATGTTTGTATTGTTTCTTATTTGACTTAGTGTAGTAACTCTATTTATTTATTATTGCTTAGAATTATCTGTTTTCTTTCGATTTATTTGATATAATTTTCTCGTGATGTAAAGATATCCCTTTATTCATAAATTTAGACAAATTTAAATTTCCATTATTATCCAAAGTCTATAGGTATGTATTTAAATAAATACTTGATAATTACTAAACTCCTAACTTTTGTTGTAAAACATATTAAATTCATCTATAAAAATAATACAATTAGTAACATTAAGATTTGATAAATTTAAAAAAAATTATTTTCAAAAATATCAATAATATTATCTTTTGGCCGAATAATAATAATAATAATAATAATAATTATAATGATAATAATAACAATCAAGTTTAATAATAATAATAATAATAATAATAATAATAATACTTGTAATATTCATCATATAATTTAAATTAATAATGATCCACAAATCCTTACCCATTAAAGTTAATATTAGTAGTAATATTACTAAAATAGCTTTAAGCTTAGCTTTTGGGTTTTAATTATGAATATTAAATATAATAACATCTAAAATGATAATTCCAACAATATTATTAATCCAAGTATTTTTAATAATATTAGTAATATTAATAACTATAGTTGTAAAACTTAATGGACTTTAATTAATTAGTGATAGGGATTTTATATCATTAATAATCCTTTCATGACATTGTTAATATCAATAATACATAATAGTTATATCAATATCACCACATAATATCATAATATATTACTTAAATGTTATATATATTGATAATATAGAAAATTTTTAGTTTTAAATTCAATATTCAATAATTTCAATATTAAATTACTAAAAAATCATAATATTCTTAATAATATAAATAAATAAATAAAAGTAATAATAGTACTAAAAAAAATATTTATAATATTAATTATTATATTATTTGGTTTAATTATTTTGGTTTTTAAATTTTTTATATATAAAATAGATGCCGAAAGGTACACAGGATAGAATATGCCCATGTTTCTCCCATGTTCATTTGAGGAAGACACTGTTCATCATATTCCCCGATGAGCTCGGCCATTTTTGGCTGATTTTCGACGTTCCAAGCCTCTCGAAATGATTCCTATAAATTCCTACAAGGTTTATCTATACAAATATCAACTTAAAACATCAAAACACCTACATGATTCATGGTTTTCGGATCAAAGAAGTGTAACTAGGTTTTCGAATTTTACCTTGCTTGAGCCTATTCGGTGAAATTCGAAGCTTGTTCTTGGGTTGGTAATGATCCTATGATCATTAGAAGTCAATTCCAATCCTTGTTTTTTTAAAAAAAAAAAAAGAAAAAAAACCAAACCAAAATACAACAACTTACCTCGTCACCAACTCAAGCGTTTTTTAGTGTTATTTTCTTCTTTGATTCGTACTGAGATGTTTAGGACGAGTTGATTTCTGTTCTTTAGTCGATTTGATTGCTAATTAGGTGTTTGTTTGATCTGGAAACTTTGAGAGTAATTGATGTTTGTTTGTTTGTCCATCAAGAGCCATAAACACACATATATAAGAGAAGAATGAGGATGGTTTTCCTTCGATAATTGCATCCGATTGTTCCACATTTGAAAATTGCTTTATCAGTTGTTTTGGCTGTCATTAATGAAGGAGTTGAGGTGGCAATACATGATTTATTGGTGTGTTGAATTTGTTGACCTTTTGTGCACAATTTGGAAGATTTTTCATGCAATTTCGGTTCTCAATTTTCAAGACAATCCAAACCCTTCATTTGCATCAACTTGGAAACGATCCTACATGTATATATTACTAATATTAAGATAATATTTACCTATATTTTTGGGTAGTTTATTAAGTTAATCAGGTACAATTTAGCGAATATTTGAGAGTTTTTGTCCAAAATATTTCTATAGGATTCTACAGAATTTAAGTTATCAAACGATATAACTTTAAGTTTTAAATTTACGCGATTAATTGTTTTTAAAATTTTATCTCCCACGATTAAAGTTTCCTAAGCTTATTAGGTCAATTTTTGTTTTAGGCTCCAATAGCTTAAGAAAACCCTAATTAGAACAATTGTGTGATTCAAATATTTATTTGGAGTCTAGATCTTTAGTTATGCGTCTGTGTCACGCCCCGAAGGGTACCCTAAACGTGGCAGTTCTCGTACACAATATTAAAGCCTAAGAATGACCACCTCAGTCACGCGAAGGCTTCCATACTATGTACAAGGCGTCTAACACATAAAGGAGACACATGGAGAGATACATTTTATTGTATACTTGTGTAACAATGTAAAGGAAATTCAATTTACTATACTCCAATACAAACACTATACTTCATATACGAATCACTATACTTAATAATCATCAAACTTCAATTACATTCGTCCAAGACTTCCTACATAAACTATTACAAGGCAAATCATAAAACTAGCTGATAACTTCAAACATTCTTATTCATTGCCGAAATCCTGGAGTCATTCCCGGCTCCAACCAATTCGGTCCCCACTTTGCATTCTTGAGATAACCTGTTCATTTAACAACTATTGGGGTATAAGCTACACTAGCTTAGTGAGAATTCCCTTAATTCCATACCATCAAGCAAGTTATAATCAATCATATGCTATGCATGAACAAACACGTGAGCAAGCAATTATGCATGGGTATCCGGAACCCACACACAGAACGGATTTACGCCCTCCGTATCTTGGGTTAGGAATGGTATTGAGTCTATACGACCGCATCTAGTCCCCAAGCCCTCGGCTCTTAGCACTCGACTGGCTAGGCTCATCCAAGGAATGCATCCACATGCCTTAGTACCCTGAATGAGCTCTGGCACCGGGCTCGTTATCCAAACGAGGCATCGACGGACCATACCGATCGACCTGCGTAGGAGTAGCATGCTACCAAATGCAATATGTCCGATGCGATGCATGATCAATTTAATTTTTGCTTAGGTCAAAATATTTATACATTCTTTAGAGTGACCAGCCAATATCATACACATAACAGAAATAATAAACAGTGCAGTTATCAATCAAATCGCGGTTTCGATATGCTTTAGTATTCTTTGGCATACATTCATCACAGCCTCATCATATATCCCATCCCCATTCATATCGATTTTTATCTTGTTCCTATAATTCTAATGCAACTAACTACAAGCACAATCAAGGTAACAAAAAAGGAAAAACTCACTCGGCCATTGGATCACCGGTCTTCTAGTAATAATAATTCGGTGGCAGGGAATCGTCGATTTCGGGATCACCTAAAAAGGAAGAAATACTCTAATAAGTATTTCAACTCAAACTAATCAAACGATTTATACGAACTATCAAATTCGTAATTTCGTCCTAAGCGAAATTCCAACTTAAAACGGCCATAACTTGGTCATTTTAACTCGGAATCTCGCAAATTATATATCGATTTCTATCTACTTCGAAAGATCTATCTAATTCTAATATTATATTTAAGTTTTGAAAACATTTAGGTCTCAGAACAGAGGGATCAGATCTGATCAGTAACGGTTTCCGATTCCGAAAAATAGTTTTGTAAATGTTTGTAATGTTCCTACTATATAAATTGGCTATACATGCAATATGAATGATTTCCTAACATGAATGACATGAGATGAGCTTAATGTATGCATGATCTTGATGATTTTTGCTAAAAGGAAATTTTACAACTTTTTATTTTGCAAGACCATAATAACAACTACTTATGAAAAGTCTAGTTTTCTAACTTTGATCATTTCCATTTGTTTTGGATTATTACTTAAGAAAATATAATTATTTTTGTTAAAATTGAGTCTTCATTATATATATTACTTATGACCTTCATTTCTACATAAAAATTTCTATTTTACACTTTGTAAACATGTTTTTAAAATTGGTCCATTCCAAAATCCGAATTTTTGTAAGTAATGTTTTTGAGTGATTTCTTTAAGTAAAAATCATTTGATAGTTAGAAAATTAGGGCTCAATCATACATAACCACTAAGGACTTCATTCTTACACAAAAATTTGCATTTTACACTTTGCAAATATGTTTTCCAATATGATTTACTCAAAAATCCGAATTTTAGAAAATCCACTTTTTGCATGATTCCTTTGGGAAAAACTTTTTAATGCATTAAAATTTAAGACTTTATGGTACCTATTACTTAAGGACTCCATTCATTACATAAAACTTTCATTTTGAGCTTGGATAATAGGTGTTCTTATGGCCTTCATTCAAAATTACGAATTTCACAAGTTAGCTACTAACTCAAA
The DNA here is from genome assembly GCA_024138025.1 of Combretum micranthum. Taxonomy (NCBI): domain Eukaryota; kingdom Viridiplantae; phylum Streptophyta; class Magnoliopsida; order Myrtales; family Combretaceae; genus Combretum; species Combretum micranthum. The sequence goes on along the minus strand of JAMXBD010002707.1, from coordinate 148,730 downwards.
ATTTTCTCCTCTTGATTCTATTTCTTGTCTTACACATTAATCTCATCAAAACTCATTTCAACTTGTAAAAATCATTGCTTAATGATACCTATTATATATTTCATTTTTCACATAAAACATGAGTTTTGGAGTTGATAAATGGGTTTTAAAAATTGGTCTTGGTTGGGATCCGAATTTAGAAAATTTATTTTTGGTCATATCTTTTGATAAAATCTATCTAAGCTTATGAAAATCCATTCCTTACATATCCTATCTTATGAGCCTTTCATTTCTTAAATAAAAACTTCATTTTTGAGTTGGAAAACATGTTTTTAAAATATGTCTTGACCAAAATCCGAAAATAGAATTTTTTATTTTGAAAATCACTTTTGATTCTTAAAAGAAGTCTTGATGATATACATATATTAAGCCTTCATTTTCTTAAGTAAAATTTATATTTTGACACTTGGAAAGTGGTTTTTAAATATGGGTCTTGCCAAAATACGAATTTCACTACTTTTGTTCAAGTTCAAATCTAAGATCTACACATAATATGAACATACATCTAAAAGAAACCATGGTAATGAACTATAAACTCATAGATCTAAACTTTACTTATCAAAATCATTCATTTATGTTGTCTATACCCTAAGCCCTTCATTTTAAATGAAAAATACACATTTTGAAGTTGAAAAACCACTTTTCTAAATATGGTTCCATTTTCATCCGAATTTTCAAAAGTTGTTTTTGTTGAAAATAAAATAGATCTTGAGTTTCCTACAACTTTCCTACCATCATCATGCTATTACAAGTCATCCATGAACATAAAACAAGGTCTAATGCATTTTATGAACTCAAAACTCTAGATCTAGTTTTCTAAACTAGTTATAAGTGCATGAATACATGTGGATGATGGATCTATGTATAAATCATATAGAAATAACAAAATAACAACTTAAATAACAAGATCTATGGCATAAACGAAAATCAAAGCTACAAGTTAGTCTACAATATATATCAACTCTTTAAACAAAAAATAATTGTAATACAAGATAATAAAAGTGGAGAAAAGGAGTGTTTCATTTTTGGCATCATCATCCTAAGCTTTTAAGCTTATGGAAGGTCATTTGATGCATTAAACCTTCATTACACTTTACCTATATCACCTATGGAGGCTTTGAGATGAAGATTTGCTTAGAAATCTTCAAGAAATATGGGTGGAAGCTAATGGAAGAAATAGGGGCAGCTTGTGTTCTTGAAGAAACAAGAACAAAAAGAAGAAAGAAAGAGAGAAAAATGAGAGAGAAAAGGCTAAGAAATGAAAGAGGAAAATTGAGTAAATGAAGGAGAGAGAGAAAATGAGTGTTTTAATTGAATAAATGAGAGAAAAAAATAAAATAAGGGCAGCCAAGAGGGAGCCATGCTGCACGTGAATGATGATGAGGAGAGAGAGTGAATTTTGTTGAAATTTGACTCAAAATTGAATTGTGTAATTAATGTGTAATGTAACTTTTTGAAGAAGGATTGAAATATAATTAATTTTAATCAAAATAGGAGTAAATAAAGGACAATGGCAGCCATAAAGAGGGTCAAAATCTGCCATGAAGTGTGGGTTAATGTGCAGAAAGATTGAAGTGAAAAGGAAGTGATGTGTGTAAGGTGTACTTGAAGGTATGGATTGTAAAAGTACTTTCTTAATAAAATAAATTAAAATAAAATAAAATTAGAAAATTTATTCCAAATATTTGTAGCAGATTTTTCATAATTAAATTTAAATAATTATTTGAATTATTTTAGTTTTAATAAATATGTTACTGGTATGATCAAAATACGCGAATATGGGCTATAAATAATATTTTTATAACCCGAAAAATTATAAAAAAATTATTCTATGAAAATAACAATATTTTTAAAATATTTTATAATTATTAAATTAATTTATTTTATTTTTTGTATCGGGTCTTAAACAGAATCTGATCCCGTAAAGACCCGAAACGAACTAAATTTTAGAAAAACAAAATTTTCTATAATATATAAAATATTTATCTAAAAATATAAGGCTTTATAAGAATAATAAAATTTTTCAATGAAATAAAAATGAATAGTGCAAAAGACTAATCAATTGCCGGTAATAATAGAAATGCGATAAAAAGGTTATAATTGTAACTTTTATAACCCGAAAAATTATATAACTGATATATTTGAAAATTTTATGAAATTACGAGTCTAACGGTACAATTGGTATATTTTTGATATCTCGAGCCCTGGGACATGCTTTTCGAAGTCTGTATCAGAATAGGTTCGAATTAGATCAAAAATTTACCAATCTGATACTTTTAAATAAACTTATATTACTATGAGCTATTCTACATATTTAGCTACACCTTGGCCTCTAGGGTTAGGGGCACTAGGTTGCCGAACTTAGGCTATTACATTCCGGTTAGGGTTTCCTAGTAATTTTCTGGTTTAAATCTTTGCCAATTTGGAAACTGATATTTTATTTTTATACAACGTATTTACTCTGAGAAATTTATTTTACATTTCATTTTTGTAAGTATTTAATATCTCTTAATGTTTTTGGAGTTCTTGAATTGAGTTATATTTTCGAAAGTCAATCGTTATTTGCTTTTTAATAATTTGTTTTTGGGCTTTATATTACCCGTTTTTATAAGTCGGAGTTAAATATGGAATTTGTCGTTCGTAGTGGTTTTGGAATCAAAGTGCGTTGAGTCCTTACTTTGTTTTTAAGAATTCTTATTATTCTCAAGATTCGGAAATTTCTAGATTCGCTCGTGTTTTTAAACTAGTCGGAATTCGGTTTTAATTTGGAGTGATTTTTTTAGGGTTTATTTTTGAAGTTCATTTTGGAATTATTTATTAAAATTTTCCAAGGCTTACAGTCTGTTTATGTTTTTATTGTGTATTTATAATCCTAATGGTTTATTGTTAAGCTATCGTTTCCCATCTATAAGCTTAGTTGGTTGACTATTTATTATTGCATTTGATATATTAGCCAAGTTATCTATATATCTTAAGTTTTCGATACCTACTATGAAATCTTATTAGTAGTATTTAATACTATCTAGGAATCTTGAATTTAGGGATTAAATCCATATATAGGCTCATTACTACTCATTGTTCTAGTCTCAAGTTTTTGTTGAGTTCAATAGAAGTCATTTAATCTCTATATTTATATTTTTCTATCTATTCTATTTGTATGACAAGTTTCGGGGTTTGAAAATTTAGGTCACTTTTAATTATATCTTGAATTATCAGCTCAATATACAAAATCTCGTTTTTGGTATCAATTAGGGTCAAAGAAGTTCTTTATTCGACTTTTAGATCCTAACCCAGCCAAATTCAAGTCATTGATCTATTCTTACGTTTTTGTTGAATTCTAGGTTTATTAACTAGTTCATACTTTCTATTTTAGGGTCTTGTACTAATGTGAAAAATTTCCGGGTTTTACAAATATCAACTGTATAAGTTAAGAAAACATTTAAATCTCGAAATATTTTGTAGAAAAAAATAGCAAGCAATTCAAGTAAATATGAAAAAAGACCAAAACAATGTGATCATACTACTAGTAATATATAAACTTAATAAATATGAATACTTAATAAATGAATCAAAATTTCTTTGCGAAATGAAATATAATAGCAAAACTTGAAATTAAAACTTAAGTTAGAAATTGATTTTGGATAATTGAACTAAGCCAAGTAAAATGAATAATAAGATAAAATTAAATAACTTATTTTGACCAAATAATAAATAAATTAAATTGGATTTGAGATTTCACATAACCCTTTCTCTTAGCCAATTTGCTTTATCTAACTCTTTCAATAAAACAAATTCTTTTATCTTTTATAAACTTCAACAAAACTTTCTTTCTTTTAATTCTAAATCTCCAAATTCTTAGAAAAATTCAATTTCAATGTTTAGTAAATTTGTAAACTTTAAACTTCAGCTCATAAATAGATTCATCCAATTCTTCAAAACTATCACATAGGATCATTTTCTTTTAAATTACAAATCACTTGAATTTCCCATATTGATTTATCAAAATTTGTGAAGTGTCCTAAATTAGCTATTTTCTACATACATTCTACGTACTTAATTTCTATAAATTTTGAGTTCAACTGCTTACTTAAAAATATTAATTTTGAACCCAAACTCAAACTAAATATCAAGTTCTTATAAAGTTAAATTTCTAAACTAGATTTTCAATTCAAACTATTGATTTTTATGTTATAAATTTTGAAATTATCTCTCAATCATTTTCTGTACTTCGGATAATGATCTAAAAAGTTTAAATCAAAGCTTTTACGCTTAAATTCTTATAAATATCTCTTTGTCTTATTCTTTTCTTTGACTTTCTTTCTCCTTTTTCTTTTACTGCTTTTTCTTTTACTGCTTTTTCTTTTCTCTTCTTCCCCATTCTTAGTTCTTCTTCTTCCTCTTTACCTCCTCTTCACTTCTCCTTTCTTTCCTTAAAAATTCCACTCCAAATCTCTACTATAAACAAGGTTTTGGAAGAAAATGAAATGAGAAACAAGATCAAAGATGGAATCCATGAACATAAAAGCTTCAAGAGCTTGGGAAGTGTAGAGATAAAGAGAATCAAGAGGTTGAGTTGCTAAAAAGAGATGAGTTTTGCTTTTGTCTTTGTCTTATTTGTTGTTTATGTTTGCATATGTTGGTTTAATGCTTGATATATGTTGGGTTAGTGAGGAAGATGATGAATAGTAGTTATGGGGTTTGATGGAGGAGCTGATGATGTTTGATGTTGTTAGATGGGTATAGAATTGTTCAAAACATGAAAACTAGTTTGTATGATGTATAGATGATGTTTTGGTAGAGTGAAATGTGTAAAAGTTGATAAAATGATATAAAAGAAACAAAGGATTTTCGTGATAGGGGAAACAAAGTACACTACTGGTGTACACGAGTCGTGTATATCTACTCGTGACTCCACAGTAGCAAAACTCTATATACACTACTGATGTATAGGGGTCGTGTATATCTACTGGTGACTCTACAGCAGGGAAAATCCTTTAGTGCTTAGATATACCTTACTGATGTACACAAGTCGTGTATATTCCCCTACAGTAACATTGTTTTGTTTATTAATTGTAACTTTTTGATCCAAACTCGGATTTAGGTGATTCAAGAGGCTACGAAAAGCTTAAAAAGAAATCTACAACTTCTATGTTATACATTTTTGGAAATTATAAAATTATCAAGGCCTGAATTTTGATTGTTTCCAACTGCTATATATCCCAACAAAGTTAAAAACTTGTGTTTACTAGTTATGTGTATATAGTTAGGTATAAAATGAGTCTTTTTGAGCTAAAACAAAATAGATAAATGATAGTTGATATGTTATACTAGTTAATTGGTATAATTAAGCATGAGTTAAGTGCATTTATAGATTTAATAAATAATTGGATTAAATATAGAAGCTAGATATAAAATGAGTTTAATTAACAAACCTAAGTTAACTTAGCCAATTGGACTTGAATGAGTTAAAATGGACTGTATTTAACTTGGCAAAGATTAAGTTAATGTAGGATTAATGTTTATAAGATGAACTTAGTTAATAAACCTTGTTTCTTTTTAGTTTAATAAATCATGATTAGTTGAAATAAACTAGATTAGTTAAAATCTTTTAAAATACGTAGTTTTGTCTTAATGGAATGAATGATTACAACTTAGTAACCAAAATAAGCATAATGTGGAATTTGACTATAAAGTAAATTAATTAATGGACTAAAAGCTAAGTAAACTTAAAGGACTGGAAGAAGCTAAAATGAAATTAATTTAAAATAAGAGATTAAAGTTGATTAAAGTCTTAATAGATACATGAGAATAAATTAGAGAGATTAATGAATGTGACTTAATAATTGGATTGAGTAAATAGGCTAAGTTAATCTAAACCGAACTAGTAAATGAGTTAGGTGTAATTGTTATGTAATAGACTTAATTTGATAAAAGAAGTATTTGTTTCAAATGCATGATTGCTTAGGAAATGAGTATTTTTGCATATGAATGTTTTATTGTTGTTTAGTAATAAATGATTATAAACAAAGAGAAAAGAAATACTTTGACAGACAATGGAGAACTGTCTGTATCTTGGTAGGGCGATATCACGTCTCAAAGGGTACCATAAACGTAACAGTCCGCCACACTTAATATTAAAGCTTAAGTATGACAACCTTAGTCATTCCATAAGCTTTGATACTAGGTATAAGGCATGCTCTTACAATATTTAGAAGACCATACTTTGAAATATGAAGTTTAAGAAGATACAATAACAAATTAAGAAATGGAAATCATAATATTCATTCATTCATAATAATTATCTTACAAGCCTTAGGGGCATTCCCCCATCGAAAATGCTAGAGTCTATTATAAGAAATTTTTCTATGAAGTTTGTATCTAAACTAATGCTAAACTTCATCTAAAATTCCTTAACCAAAAAGGGATATACCTGACTGCCAGGTCCCCGTGGCTTGAACCACAAATAGCTAAACAGCAAGAGATATTTATGGGGGTATAAGCTAACATGCTTAGTGAGAATTATTTCCATAAGTAAATACTTGAGTAGCAAAATTCAAACAAGTTATTAAGCATTCAAGTGAAATACAACATATACGTGAGCAAGCAAGCATATAGTTTTCTAGGAACTATATGTTGAATGGATTTATGCCCTCCATTTGTGGTTTAATGATAATAAGTAATCTCAAAATGAGTCATCTTAGTTAAGTTATGCTTTCGATCATTACAGCCAAGCAAATTAAGTCTACTCGTGTTGAGCCATGCTTTCGAATTACCGCCAAGCGTTGTTTTAAATTCTTTGTTGCCAGGCATTACTTTCGATCATTACCGCCAAGCATTACTTTCGACTGTGTTACTATTCTTTCACCCAAGGATAATAACCCATGTAATGTGACTCACTACGAGGTATGTATGAATCAATTTATTTAAGATATCATAGCATCATTATTATCAATTTTAAAGTGGTCATAGAATTTTAGACATAAAATTCTATACTAAGACAAGAATTCATTATAATCAATTCCCACCTCGATATTCTTAGTGTTCTTTCATACAACTTTATATACATAGCATTTTGTCTTTCCTTAATTCTAATGCATCTATACTACAAGCACAATCAAGTACACAATTTAGGGAAATAAACTCACATTGCCATGGCAATACTTCTTCTAAATCGAAGAGTCGATCGAACAATCCACTTAGTCAAAATAGTCCTCGGGATATGGATATTCTTCCTCAGGATCACCTAGTTAAGAAAAATACCGATAATAAGTATTTCTTGATAACTCTCTTGAAATTTGACAAAACTATGTCATAAGAACATTAAAATTCATGTAGAAAACAATTCTAACTTAAAATAGCCATAACTTAGTTATTTTAATTCAGAATTGCACATATAATATACCATTTTCTACCTATTCAAAAAGACATATCCATTTCTAAAACTATTTTCATCAAACTAGGTCATATGAGCTCTAGATCAATGGCGATCAGATTCACCATGAAATTTTCCATCCCAAAAGCAATTGATTCAATCATCAAATCGTCTAAAAATTGCTTTGATAAATACTTAGTTATCTATATAGTTGAGAAATTCCTTTTGATAGATATATAGCTCATATTTCATTCATGTTCATGGATTTGTTGTCCAAACAAAATTCTTTAGTAAAAACAATGTTAGAAGTTTGAAAACAAATCATAATTTATAAGAAATCCTTTTGTAAATTCTTTGAAAATGAATCTTTTGATTCTTTTGTTTTCAAAGAATAATTTATGTCTATTTTAATATTTTCCTTAGTGACTTTTCCATAAAAACGAATTTCTCTCTTTTTTTTCCTTTTTGAACTTTTAACACTAGTATCACTTATCTTTTTAGTTTTCTATGTATTTCCTTTGACTATTATTTTAATCTTTCTAAATCTTAGTTTGAAAACTTACGTTTCCTTTTTATGTTATATTTTTAAGGAAAACATTTTTGTAACAAAGAATCATCTTCCTTATTTTTAGAAAATCCTTATAAAATAATAGTATTTCCAAAATTATAATGAGTTCTTTCTAAAGAAATGGATTCCTTTTATTAGCTTTAAAATTTCTAAATTTCTTTTAGAACTCTCCTTTGGTGATAAAAATCTCTTTTGTAAGGAGTATCGTTTAAACTTTGGCGATTTAGACAAAAATCTTTATTTTGCATGAATATGAGAATAATAACAAGCAAAATTATAACAACAAAATAATAATCAAAATAATATAAGTCAAGTATTGAGAGTTTTAGCCTTTAATCAAGGCTTCCAGACTAAGAAATGGACTTGTCCTGAAAAGAAAAGAAAATTGTTTTGACTTGATAAGGACAACTCAAAAAGACTAGAATGACTAGTCTTAAAATAGCATGAAAGTAAATAAATTACATTACAAGAAAGTAAATAAATAACAAGTGAGATTATATACTTTAAAGAATATATATAGATACATAAATATATTTAATTAGATATAGTTAAGAAGTTATCATATTAACAACAATAATATGTGCAAAACATAATAACAACATAAAAATATAGAAACGGATTTTCATGAATAAGAACATTACATGAATATAGTATAGCTTCCATAGCAACAAGTTTAGGAAACTTACACCATGGTCATGTAAAGTTACATGACATGGTAGTAAACATGAAAAGAAGTTTTACCTAAAGAGAAGTTGGAAGTAGTATGTATAAATGGGTTTTGTATGTGGAGAAGAAGAAAGTTTTCGAAGTATTTTGGGGGAGTTTCGGAGAGAGTTTTGAGAGGAGAATTTTGGTAGTGAATTTATTAGTAGATGAAGTGTGAAAGAAATAAAAAAAGAGGGGGTATTTATAGGAAAATGAGGAGTGAAATTGTGGGATTAAAATAAATGAAAAAAGAAAAAAATATATGAGTGAAATAGAAGGGGGGGGGGGGGGGGGCGCGGCCTTGTTGAGGAAGAGAGGGAGAGATGTGATTTTTTTTGTATTTTTGTTAATTAAATGTAATAATATATAAGGTAAATGTGATATAAAGTTATGAAAAAAGTAAAAAGTAAGGAAAATAGGTATGTAGAGTGTAAGAGTAGGTGGTAGAAAAAGTATAGATAGATGAATAGTATATAATAGTAATGAATAGTGTAATGTAAAGTAGATGTGACTAATAAAGTACCGGTAGTAAGAAAATACGCATATAAATGCAATATCTGATATCTTTAGTTACTAAAAAATTATAAAATTGATATTTTTGAAAACCTTATATTTTTACGAGTCTAATGGTATATCCAGAATATTTTTACTATTTCGAGCCCCAGGACACATTTTCGAAAACTATATCCGTTTAGGTTCAAAATGAATTGTGTTTTGACTAATATGGTATTTTTAAGCTCTCTTATGTTATTATGATCTATTCTACATACTAATCTCTTACTTACTTAGGATTATGAACAGGGGATTGCTGGACTGAAACTGTTACATCTAACTAGGGTTTTGTTAACTTTAAGGTTTCCGGTTGACCTTCTAATTAGGGTTTAAACTTAACCAATCGTAAAACTTTAGGGGTTTACAGGCAATCTTCGTAGCCATGGTAGGGTTCCTACTTAGTTTCTAATCAAATTAGGGCTTTAAAATGAGTTTAAAACTCTTAGATAAGTTTTTGCTTTTGGAATATTCTCTACCATAGCCTTAGCTAATGTTCTGATCCTGTTTGGTTTTCTTTATAAAGGGTGATGATGATTTGATGTTGTTGATGATGCTAATGATGATGATGAGTTGTTGATGATTGGATATTGGTGGGGATAATAATTGAGTTCCTGGAAGATTTCTACAGCTTAGCTTGGATAACAGGTGAGTAACATTGACTTTATCATCTTGTTTGTGATTGTAACTTAGTTCCACATGCAACAAGATAAAACATAACCAATTATGTGTGGGGATGGGGTAATTGTGTGCTGTTTGATGATTTTATTGTTTGATAAAAATTAATAGTGAAAGTGATAACATATTGCTTGTAATGGTTGGATTGTTGTCATTCATGAGTATTTGTTAATCAATTGATCATCTAATTAAAAGGACTTGATACTATTTGGCCATTTAATTAAATGAGCACGCATTGCACGACATCATACTTCCATTAGCATGGCGTTCACGTCACGTATTAATATTCTAATTACGTAATAGTGCCTTTGAGAGTCTAGTAAATCTGGTTAAGGCTACTATACGGTTTTCGGCTTCACAGGAACTAAGCAGGCACCGAAAGATATCGCCCGTATTGGAGTTGGCTTTAGGGATTAATACTTCGGGAGGTTTTATGGTTCAAATGGAAGTGGAAGGTATATTGTCAATATAAATGTTTTAATCAATGCATAAAATGAGTTTAAGATGAAGTCCTCACTCCTTAGTTTTTCTAAGGAGAAGTTAGAGGCTATGATTGATAAAATGAGTTTCAAATAAAATCTTCCCTCCTTAGCTATGTTTGAGGGAAAGTTAGAGGTTATTTTTCAACAAAATGTATTTCAAATTGAAATCCTCCCCTCCTTAGTTATATCTGAGGGGCAGATAGAGGTTACATTTGTTATATGAAAAGGTTTTTGTGCTGAGAAAGTGTGAGCTAAAGGCTTTAAATTGAGAAGACACCCCCTTCCTTGGTTCATAGTTCTACTAGGTATGATTAAGTTAAGTTAGTCCTTCAACCCTTAAGAGAGGGCGTAAATCTCCATTGGTTTAGAATCTAGTCATCCAAAATATGCATATCACATGTTTGAGTGTTGCATTGCATATGTTTGTTAATAACAATGGTCTAACTTTTGTTTGTCATGTGATTTAGTCTTATTATTCACTAAGCTATTGAGAAGCTCATGACTCCATAGTTTTGTGTAGGTGTATCTAGAGCTAGACGAATGGGCCGTAGCCCACGAGCTGACCTGTTTAACCCGTTTTTAAAACGGGTCAGGGTTAAATTTTTTCAACCCATTTAAAAGCAGGCTAAATAAACTCAACCCGTTTAACCCATGGGTCAAAGCGGGTTAACCCATTACGGGCCGGGTTGGCCCACTTTTTTTTTTAATAAAATAGGTTTGCTTTACTTAAAACTTAAAAGTTAAAACTTTTAAATCAAAACCCTAAAGCAACATAACATATAGATAGCACCTGCCCTGCCTCCTCTTCTTCCTCTATAGACACAATACAGTCGAGTCATCTCCTCGTGTCCCACATTTTTTCGTCGTTGATTCATTATCTGCTTCATTAATCGGCAATCATCATTGTCCACTAGTATGATTATTTTCTTCTTCATCTTTTTGATTACTTGTTCATAAATCTCTCCATATCCTACATATAGTAATTATAAATCTTTTTTATTTAATTTAATTTGATTTCTTCTCGAGAGAGTTATAAATTGATGCATGTATCTTTTATAGTATTAAATAGAATTATCAAATCATATATGTATATGAGATTTGACTCACTATTATGTGAAAATTGTAGCATTTGAATGATGTTTAGAGGTTTTTGGGTTTGAGTTATGGTTTATGTTTTACAGATAAATATTATCTTGAGATATTTTGTTTATTATTATCTTATATGTGTTTTTCAATGGTTTTGATATTTGTTCTTTAACTGATGGAATGGACATTTGTACAGGAAGTTTATCTTTCCAGAGGCATGAGTGATGTCCATTTTTTTGTGGTTTCTTTATCGACAGAAGGACATGAATGATGTGGGAAAAATATGAAAATTATCTCGTGTTAGATTTTTACATAGTATTTTTCTCAAATGGCAAATGTGGGACGATGACTTATAATTTATAGTTTGCTATGAGTTTACATTGGTTGTTGTTGGAGAAACAAAATTACATTTATTAAACAGGTCAAGTTAGTGGGTTGGCCCGTTTAACCCATCAGCCTGCATAGGCTGGGTTAGGGTTATAAATTTTGGCCCATTTATCAAGTAGGCTAAAATTTGTTAGCCCGTTTAACCTGTGGACCAAAGTAGGCTGGGCCGGGTTGGCCCGTTTAACCCACTTGCGCAGCTCTAGGTGTATCTTAGGATGGGAATGGGCTAGAGAGTGTGAAGACTCTAAAGATTTGAAAATGAGCTTAGAATAGAATCCATTATTTTGTAATTATTATTATTATTTTTTTTTTGCATTACATGTGATAAGCTTGGAATAGATCAGTTAGATTAAGATCTGTTGAAAGCTTTGTAATACATATATGATCTATTCTTTTTACTTTTTGGTGGGAGATACTAACTCTCTGTGGCTCTAGAGTATTGAGGAAATTTGTATTTCCTTAGCCATATAAATTTTTTTATGGATTAAAATTTTTATAGCGTGTATTAAGTAGAGTTTTGCAAATCTCTTACTTGCAAAGCGATTTTCATAACTTGGATGTATACTTGTTATGATTACTTCAGATTTCCTTTCTAGGTCCCTTTTTTGGGGCGTGACAACCTTAAGGAAAGATGAAAATCTTTACAAAGAGCTTCATCATTAGCTTCATGTAAGCATGCTAAGCCTAATAGGAAAAAGAGGGCATGCATGTTATAGGCTACCTAAGGAAGCCACATCATGGAAAAGAGAGGAAAAAAGAAAGAACTTTCAAATAAAAATAAGCCATCAAACCTACAAGAGCCTAGCACTAACTTGAGTATCATAATGCTTACACTAATAAGCCTTCTGGTGTCCTCTTATTTCAGTTACATTCCTTTGTTACGACTCAAATATACAAGGGAGCTCATCATCAAGGTCCATTAACTACACATAATAATCACACAACAACAATTATGTTATTTAAATAATCATATTTTATTGGTAGATAATATTATACTGGTAGTTATTATAAACTATTATGAAATATGTACCATGTGTTACTAAAAAAGGGGTCAAATAAAAGTAAACATAGCCCAACTGCAATTAAAGAAGCCTAACCATGATAAATTACTCACTAGTTATATATTGTGTAAAAACTCTTAATGAACAATAAAAAGTATATACAATAAAATGGTGCCTTCAGTAAACTAATAAATTCTGATAGCTATAAAATTAGTTGAACAACAGTAGAATCAAATTAACCACCAGGAAAATGTTCCCAAATTATAGTACAAGAACCTTATTGAATAATAAATGCTCTAATAGTATTTTGGTGTTATGTATACATTAATATGGACCAAGAATGACAAAAGTGAGCCTAACTATAGTAAAAATAGTTAACTACAGTTAATCACCCTGTGATTCTAGTAAAGTCTCCATAAGTAAGGGAAAAGACATCTCTTGTGGTAATTGGTCCCAATAATAGCTTATTACCTAATTGACATTTCCCAATAATAGGGGGGAAAGTCAATTAATAAAATAATCCATCTAAGTAAATCGATTTTCAATTTAACAAAGACGCATAAGGAGCAATGAAGCAAGAAAAAGAATAAAAACTTTACTTGTAATTGCCATAAACTATATTAGTTGCCCATGCTAGCTAATACAACCTATCAATGGTAAAAGCAATCTAAATATAGTTAAAGAAATTATGGTTGCTAAGTTAAGCCAAGCTTAATCGAACTAAGTCAACTTTTAAAGAATTTGACTTCGGTCATTTAAAAAAAATTATTAAGTTTAAGTTGAGCTGAACTTTTATCAAGTCTGAAGTTTATGATCGAATTTGGCTCATTTAGATAAATAAGCTTTATTTTAAGTATAAATTGAGTTTAAATACAGTCATGCTTAAATAAGTTGGGCTTGAGTAGTTCATGAGTGAATTGGTTTACATGCAGCTCAGGATAAGAAATAAAGATGAATTTAGGATGGTAAATGAAATACCCTAAATATAAAAATTTAATAAAGTGTAAAAAGTAATTACAGTTTTTTAAAACATGGGTGTATTTATCCAATTGGAATTTTTTTAAAGATATGATGGTTGTGAACGTATAAAATAAGGTTTTAATTGCCTTTTTTCTTTTCTTTTCTCCTTTTTCTTCCTCTTTCATACGTTATAGATATCCTTTCCCTCTCCTCCAAAAACCCTTTGAAAATCCTTGAAAACTATTAACAAGACAATATGATAAATGAAATTTCTTCTCCTTCTTATCTTTCCTAAAAAAAAATGTTTAGATATAGGGTTTTGGCACTTTTGAGTTGATATCAATATTTTACATGAAAATGATGAATTTTAGGAGAATTCTTGAAGAATCCTTAATGGAGAAAGATTTAAGAAACATTATGGTAAAAAGTTTATAGAATTGTAACATGGAAACATGATTTCCTCATGTAAGTTTAAATCTTTGTTGCAAGATTTGTTAAAATGGGCGTTTAGGCTTTGAAGAAGGGTTAAGTTTAGATTCATAATCGTGTTTTTAATGTTTGGAACGAAGAAAAATTGGAACTTATAAAATTTGTGGAAAAAACCTTCGTTTGGTTCTGCGAGACTTCCTACACGACCTATGCAAAAAGTTGTGTATGATGGTGGTTACATTAAGCCCTCAATTTTCTTTCTACATGACTTCCCCTACACAACTTGTGTTGAAGGTCATATACATTGAAGAATACCTTCTATCCTCAATTTGATTTCTACATGACCTCTCTACATAGCTTATGTTAAAGGTCATGTACACTAAAAAGTACTTTCTGCCTCCAAACAGCTTTCTACATAACTTCTCTGTATAGCTTGTGTTGAAGGTAGTACACTAATAAGCTTTCTACACAACTTTGTACACAGCTTGTGTACAACACAACTTTTTCAGAAATTGATTTATCCTTCTGAAAAAATACTTGAAACTTGTTTAACTTACTTCTTTAAGACTTATTACTACTTTAAAAACCCTAGGGAATGTTATGAGGAATAAGTTAGAAATGTAAATGAATCTAAATATTTTTTTTATGTTGTAAATCCATGTTAGAGTGTTATAGTAGTTAGATTAAGCTAAGTCAACGATCCAGGCATGTGTATAGTTTGTTTGTTACTTATGCCTATTTAGAGTAGAAACTTAAATTGACTTATTTAACTATTTGGCTTAATAACCTGTGTGATGTTTGTGTGTGTTGTTGGTAATAGGTGGAGAGTGTCTACACTATTATTGTGGCAACCCAATGATCCATGTGTGGCGTTGTTTGGAAGTGGAGTTTGCATGGAAAGGATCTGGGTAGACATAGGTTGTTATTAGCATCATGGTTGTTGGGTCCAACAACAATATATATATATATGTGTGTGTGTGTGTGTGTGTGTGTGTGTGGTGTAAATATTTATGTATGTTTCCGGATACTGAGTTATCCATTTGTTGGATGTTGTACTAAAGGATAAAGATATTTAAATGGTTTTTTGTGGTATTTACACCATCATGATGTATGTGAGTTTGCCATTGTTTGTACATGCACATATGTTTGTTGGTGTACCATACTAAGCTTCGGCTCACTTTTCTTCTGTTACAAGTACAATTGAGAGCCCTATAGCTTTGGATTTATTTGGATACAATGTCATAGTAGACTATAGAGAAGATGCTAGTGGAGAAGACTATTCAGTTGACTGCTAGTTAGGAAGTGCTAGTGGTAGGAAGATAGACACTCCAATTAGAAATGCTTATATTATAACATTAAATGTGCTAGTGTATTGTGTTAGGGCATGGACCCAATTGTTGCTTTATATGTTGTTATTCTAAATGGACTCTATGAGCCATCATATGTTAGTGTTATGTAGGATTGGTGATTTCCTTTGTGTTTACATATGTGAAATACTTATATGTGTCTGTTGATTTGAAGATACCCTTATTTGTGTGTAATAGGAGATTATTTAATGGTATTTAGTGATTATTAGTAAGTTTTAAGCCTTTGTGTGTTCTTTGTAATAAGGACACGTAGTAGGTTGTAAGTGCTTTTATGTTTAGGGCATTATAGTAAATATCTAAATAAATATAGCATAATTTTCATATCTTAATTTTTTATTATTGAACATAAAAGAAATAGATAATAGCCATGTAATATATATATATATATATATATATATATTAAATAAAATTAGTTTTTGTTTTACTGATGTATTATGTATATATATATATATATATATATACATATATATAAACGCTTGCAAGTTTTCTTGCGAGACTAAATTATATGTTAAACTTGTTTCATCTAAATGAAAAAAATTATTTTGAACTCAAATATGATTTGTTTGTAATCTTAAAGGAAACTTATAAAGTGCAATACATCCTTTCCAACACGAAAACAAGCCCAACCTAGTTAAGTTTTCAATCCTGTAATGGCAACAATAGATAGTAAAGTTTTGGATCTTGAAGGGGTAGCTAAAGAACCACAAGTTGTTGTACATGATAATATTATTAACTTTATGATGCATCGTCTAATGTGATGGGAGACGGTGCAAATTACTTCTAAGGTTTGAACCAACAACCTAAAACCATTGCAATGAAATATAAAGGAGAATGGTTAGTTCACTCAAAGTATCTGGGAAGCAGTCTTAAGACTAAGTTAGCCATAGACTTAAACATAAGATACATAGACTTGATGCCACGTTTCCATTCCAATCTTGTGTCAATTCGGTTGAAATACTAGTCTTGTCCTAATGAAAGGTTGGTTCAATTTTAACAATTTTATGTATAAAAATATCTCCTTATACATGTATTAGCTATTATCTTTTATTGTTAAAAAAAAAAAAAAGGATAGCCTTATGTGAACACAAAGAATGCTATTTGTTTTAATGTTTCCTTTTTTTGTTTTTAAGTTGAGAGAATATATGGAATAATAATTCTTTATACGAACTATAAGGGAATTATAAACTATTGATATAAGCTACTTCCTATCTCTTATTTATGGCAATATTTTGGTAAACAATACTTAATTAAGCCATGTACCGAGGACGTACATCGTTGTAATATCATTTACATTACATAGTACTTTAATCATGAAAAATTTCCTGTTAAGCTTGTTAGTAACTTCTGGCATCTTTTTTCCTTTTTTTTCCCTTTCTTTTATAATAAAAATATGATACAAATGTTATTAGGATCAAAAGGATATTTTCTTACACCTGGCTCCTTTGATGACATGTAAGAGAATAAAATGATCTCTAAAAACATGGATAACTTAATTTTATAGAATGTATGTTATGTCAAGACGATACAAAATGACTATTGTTTTTATTAATTCATTGTGAGAGTTCAGCCACAAAAACCTTAGGTTGCTAGTATCATGCCCACAAAATCGAAGGGGGTAAGAAAAATGGTCAGGCGTTGTCTTGTGTGACTAATTTAATACTTAAGTTAGTAACGAACTGGAGAGAATAATAAAGTAGATAAGGGTCATGGTGTGTGGATCTATGATTAGATGATCGATATTGCTAACTCCTGACTCTATTTATATAAAGGGAAGTTCAATGAATGTGGAGAACAATTATCTAGGGCGTGAGTGATTACCAAAAGCTGTTGTCTTTAATGGGACATTATTCAAAACATTATAAGGAGGTGTAACTCCCTACTAAAATACATTCCAAGATCTTTAAGGCATGCTAGAGATAAGAGTTGAGGTAGCTGCATAATTCAAGGATGATTCATGGAGCTAGATCGAAGACCCACATTGAGATGTCTATCTTCTCAAGTTTGCTTTAGGGTCCTCTATAGGTCAAACGTGGGTCTCGATAAGTCAATCCTTAGTTTAGATAGGTCAACTTAAGTTTGAAGAGGTAAAAATGAACTTAAGGATCTCATATCTAAAATAGCCTATCATCAACAACTATTTTACTCATAATATCTATATATAATATATATATTATATATAGTGTTCAATGAATATATAAGAACACAATTGAATTAATTTTAGAATCATAACCAAATTCACTTAAAATTTTTATTAACAATGTCTTTTATGTGCATATACATATTTATTCATTAATAACTAAAAATATTATATAAATATACATGTGTTGGCTTATGTTTGATATATGTGAATCAATTAATGACTAAAATCCTTACAAACATATAAATTTATTGATGTAAAAATGGTCAAACTTGATAAAACATGCTACTAGTAAGATCTTTCAAATAAATAAAAAGGATATGCATTCCTAGCTAAAATTTAAGACAAAAAAAAGTATAAATTAAAATTAGATTTTAAAAAAATTATTAAAGTATAAAAAGAAAACCTATTACGTAGATTTATATTTGTTGTAGTACTTGATCTTTTACACATATCTACATTATTTAAAGGAGAGCCACATTTTGATGTTTACACAAACATTTTTACCATAATATTCCTAATTTACCCTTATTAAAAAGTAATTATATATTTTTGTTTTTCTTTTAAAGAAGAGCATTGAATAGTAATTTAACTAATTTTTTCCCTTTTCCTCTTCTCCAAATCCATCCATGTTCTCCCTATCATCCATCCCAACTCCTATGCCACTAACCATTAAACTACACGATTACAATCAATGACCATCCCACAATTACATTGTCCACTTTCACGTCCATATTTGGAAACTGTGCTCTACCAAAAAACCATCCACTCTCATGTCCATTGAAAAACTGTCCATGGTCTACTAAAATAGCAATAAACTTATTGTACTCTTTTCACATCCTTGTTCAATTGAATCTAGCCTCCAACACCAATTTGTTCCTTTTCTTTCTCTTTTACTTTACTATTGGCTTAAATATATTTACTATTTTATGTTTATAGATTTTTTATTATATATATATTTTTAGTAGGAAATTCGACTTCTCCATTAAGATTTTTCAACACTGGTTTGTTTTGTTATTATTTTTATTTGTATGTATGGGAAATTCTATGGTCCCGTTATTAATTTTAAGAGGATCGGTCCCGTTATTATTTAACGGCTCATACAATATCCAACCATGATGAAATTACTAAAATAGTTAATATTTCAAGTACTATATTCATTTTAACAATTAGATGGTTTACTGGACAGTTTTATCGATGGGACTATGAAAGCTCCCTTGCATGCACTATTGGTGTGAGGTCTAACATTCTCTCTTCTCAAGGTTCTTTAACAGCGATTTATTCTTTCATGACTCTCTTTCACTTTCCTTTCCTTCTCCAGGCCCAGGGTTTTCGATTGGAAAAAGAGGAAAGGACTAAAGCTCCTTTTTTTCTCTTCCTTATATTAACACTGTGTTTAGCAATCTCTATAGAATACGAAGGTAGCTACGCAAAGGAAAAGAAAAGAAAGGAAATCAAAAGAAATATATATATATATATATATATATTGTGATCGGGCTTTAAAATATAAATATTATTTATTTATTTATTTATTTAAGCTTGACTTGTAGGCTAAGTGACAGGGTCCAACAAGTTCAATTCATTCATTGGAATGGCTTGGGGAGATTTTGCGTAGCGAGCTTGGAATAGGGATCATTGGACCTGTCCGCCGCATTTAACATTTCTCAAGTAGGCTCATGCACACAAGAGATAACTATTAACCTTGGCCTATGAGGAGCTCATTCAGGATAACCATGAATTAAGCTTACTCCATCTCATACGTCAATCATTGAGGTGATCTGACAGTCACCATCCATGTTAAGTGCCTATAAATAGCCAGTCACTCTTCCTCATTTCCAACTTTTTTAGAGAGAGAAAACAAACAACATTCTGTAGAGGAGGCTCTATTCAGAAAGATTAAATTAGGCAACTCAAGTGATTTCAATCCTGACTACTGAAGAACTGCATGGTCGACGCACGAGGTTTACTCAAGCGCCCTTACCTATTAGTTGTGCATTCGAGACACTAAGACTACATGTTCCTCCTCCCTTGTCATTCTTCTCAAGCCATCCCATCGTCAAGTGTCATATCTTCAGTAGGACTCCGAAGTTACGTGTTAGGCGTGAGATCCATGCAATGTATGCGTAACCACTATCAACAAGAATCCTGCATCTACATATATATATATATATATATATTTGTTTGTGTTTAGATATAGAAGTAGAAATGGAAGGAAATGAGTTGAAATAAAATGATGATTTGGTTAAAATGCACGGAAGTTAGAAAATGATTTGAGTTTAGTTAAGGGTATTTTTGTAAGCTATCAACATTTCCATAAGTTTTCGCCCAATTTTGGGGAGAAAGAGTGAACTCCTTTTTTCACCAATTTCTAATTGTTTTATTTTATTTTAGTAGCTTCTTAAATTAGCCAAGCATCCAATTTCCTTCTCTTTCTGTAGCTTTCATTTGTATGACTCCTTTTTTGTCAATCTAAACATAGCATAAGGGTTTGTTTGGATTGTCTAATTTTTATATGTATCTTATTTGTATTTGATATGATCCGCATCCGTATCTATATATATCTAATTTGTATATGGTCTATTTATGAGTAAAAATATCTATTTTTTCATCTTATCTATTTATTGACAAACAATTTGTTTCAAAACAATAGAAATAATATACCAAAACGACCATGATAACACAAACCAAGCAAATCATAAATCAACCACAATAAGCATAAATCTTTTTCGTCTTCTAATTAATATTTTTTTTAGATATATATATTCAATTTGTAGTTTTATATCTATATGTAAACTGTTGATAGATGATATTTTAAGATTATACATTGATATATTATGTTTGAATTTTAATGTTTTTGAATTTCATGGTAGCCTTTTTTTCTTTGTTGAGTTTTTTCATTAATTAATGAGTAAATTTTTTTTTAAATTAAATTTCTTTTGGGTTTTTTTGAATGAAATACGAGGTAAGTGAAAGTGAAATGGCATGAAGAAGTATCAAAGCCTGACCTTTTGTTTCGTTTACATCACTTTTGTTTATTTTTTAAAATCATCTATAGTTATGGTTGGATCACGTGTAATTGGATTATTTGCTTAGGAATTACAAATTGATGCTTAGAATAATTGATTAAAAACATATTTGGAAATTTTAAAGTATTCCTACCGTTTCATTTATAATTGTGGGTGGGAATAGTTGTATCAAACTGGGAGTTGTTTTTAGCAAAATTTTCCTAGTTCATTTTTTTTTATGATTTATTTGAATTCATATCAATAAATGAGATTTTGAGAAATTGCTTCTTAATGAGCTTTTTTTTTTTCATTAATTCAATTTGAAAATAAAATTGGTATCTTAAATAAAGGCAATGAAAAGAAAAAAATAGTAAACATTTTTTTTTCTTATTTTGTGTTTTTTTATTGGTCATTATGATGACTAAAGTTCTTTCAATGCATTAGGAAGTTGTTGTATGAACCGAATATATTTTATCTCAAATTAATTATCAAATCAATAAAATGTGTAGCAAAGGTTAGCTTTAAGCTAAACGCCCTAACCTAAAGGCATTATCATCCTACCATTTGTCCTTACTAGAATAGATACGCTAAGGCAATATATTTCTAAAACCACGAATATGTATTTCAAAAATCACCAAATACTCATATAAAGGGTAACTTTTTAAAAAACTTTTCATATTAAATAAATTGTCCTCATCATAAACTAGCATAACTAAATATCAAATCTAAAACACAAATAAGAAATCCTTACATATAAAAGTCTTCAAATGAAAACTAACTAAATCAGAATATCTTTCTTCATCTCAAATCCCTAATAGCTAACTCTCAATTGTCAGTAGGATGGTCATAACTGTCACGCCCCAAAAGGTACTCTATACGCGACAATCCGTCACACTCGATATTTAAACTCAAGTATGACATCCTTAGTCATCCCATGAGTTTAGATACCGGGTGTAAGGCTTATGTTCAACATGTAGGGGATCTGACTTTGAATCAAAATAGCTTAAGAAGACATACATAGCGATAAGAATATAAATCATAATAGTTATAACCAATATTAATCTATTACAAAGATCTAAGGGGCATACCTCCGTCAAAATATTAAGAGTCCTTAGGGTTTACGCCCTCCATTCGGGGTTAGGTGTTTCAGGCCCATAAGACCACAGATTTCAATTTTTTTTTCTCATTTATATAGTGATTGATTCAAGTGCGCACCCACTCACCAATTTTGTAGTTGATTCAAGTGCCTACTCCACTTCAATTTTAATTCAAGCCTTTCATGCCAACATTCGAGTTTTCTAACCCACTCGTTGCCTAGCTATTATGCCTTCTTCCCACAAAGGTATAATAACAAATGTAATATGACTCAACATATGGTATGCATGATCAATTTAATTATAAGATCATGGTATATTATTTAAGTGAATTATAGGCGATCATAGATATTGCAGACATTTCAATTCTATACTAAATCATACAAATATTTACAACAATTCCCATTTCGATATTCTTATCATCAATTCAATCAAACAGAATTCACATGCACATTTCAATTTTTATCTTGTCCTAGCTCTAATGCCACTATTATTACAAGCACAATCAAGAGCATGTAATTTAAAGATAGTGAACTCACTTTCCCATGGCGCGAAAATCCACTTAATCATAATAGTCCTCGGGAAGGTCTAGTCTGTCTCCCAAGTCTCCTAATCAAAAGAAATAACTCCAATGAATATTTCTGTGAAGTTTGAATGAACTTATAAATTCTATTCTAACAAGTTTGTCAAAGTTTATCTAAGAGGAAATTCCAACTTAAAACGATCATAACTTGACCATTTTAACTCGGAATTCCGTATATTATATATCGATTTCTATCTATTCGACAAGAGCTATCTATTTCTAAATTTATTTCCATCAAACAAGGTCATTTGGTCCATGAACAATAGGGTACAAAATGCTATACAAGATTCCCAACCCACAAATCAATTTCTAATTTCAATCCAAGCATTATTCCAAAGCTTTGATGGATACTTAGCTATCATTATATCTTGAAAGACTCTTTTATATACATAAATAACTCAATATCATGCATGATTCATGGGTGTTGGTCAATTTATTTCCTCATGTACTTAGACAATGTTTCGTGGGATATGTAAGACACTATTTTCCTAGCTTTTTCTCTACCAAGTGCATTACGTGTACATGCAATACCTATAAGTTGTTATCATGAATATCATGAGATGAGCTATCTATATGTATATCCTCAATGATATATGATATCGAGAATTCTTTTTAGAAAACTTTTGCTTCGCAAAACTTTTGAAATTTCTAGACTTAAGAAAACTAAATTTATTCCTTGTAAAATCACACTTGCTTTTATCAAAACTCAACCTTAATGACCTATATGCCTAACACCTTCATTATTTTAATAAAATTCTTCATTTTTGAGTTGGAAAATTGATGTTTAAATAGGAGGTTTACCTAGTTACGAATTTTACAATATTTTAAGGAATGAAAACATTATTTAATCTATACTTTGAAACATTTCCTTGTTTTAGGATTATACTTTGATAAATTTCATTTATCCTTGTCAAGATTGGGTCTTTATTACATGTATTCCCTAGGACTCCTATTTTTCCATTAAAATTCTAATTTTGGCATTTGGAAATAGGTGTTTGAATAGATGTTATTTCTAAATCCGAATTTTGAAATTTATATTTGAGATTTTTTTTTTGGTGAAAAACTCATTTAGTCTTTCTAAAATTAACTCCAAAACAAACCTACTTCTTAAGGCTTCCATTTCTTTAGTAAAAATCTTGTTTTGGGGTTGAAAAATAGGTATTTACATATCAAGCTTTTCTTTTATGAATTTCAAGTTTGTTGTTGGGATTGAAACATAATGCTAACATAACTTTTGTAAACTTTTCTTGTTTTGAGAATATCTCTTATTAGATCTAGGCTTTACTCATCAAAACCATTCATTTATGTTACCTATTCCCTAAGCCTTTCATTTTGAATGTAAAATACACATTTTGAAGTTGAAAATTAGCTTTTCTAAATAGAGTTCATTTTAGATCCGAATTTTCAAAAATTGTTTTTGTTGAAACTAAAATAGATCTTAAGCTTTCTAACATTTTCCTACTAGTAGCATGCTACTACAAGTCCTTTATGTACATAAAACAAAAACCTAAGACTTTTATGTACTCAAAACAACTAGATCTAGTTTATTATACTAGTCATAAATGCAAATGCACTATGATCATTATGTAGATAAGGTTAAATGATGAATACATGTACAAAACATTAATAATAACAACATAACTTAATAATAAAGCAAAATAATAGCAAAATAACTTAGATAAAAAGATCCATAACATTGTGATGACAAGAATCTCATGTTCAAGTATTTCCATATCCCTAACATAAAGCTCATGGGGATTTTGAGTGGAAATACATATGTAGGATCTTGTCATTGCATGTTTTATTATGGTAAGGTGTAGATCTATTACCTATTAGATGTGTGGAGTAAGAAAACTTGAAGAAAAAGTGTGTGTGTGTGTGTGTGTGCGCGCGTGTGCGGGTTAGAGAGAGTGTCACAACATGGAGAAGAGAGGAGAGAAAAAAAATTGCAAGAGTTTGTTTAGATGAAAAGTGAGAAAGTGAAATGAAGTTGGCATAAGGGAGTATTTATAGGAAAGTGGATTAGGGTTTGTGTATTAAATAAATAGAAGAAAACAAAACAAATTGAGGGAGAAAAAGAGGGACGGAGCCAGTTTGATAAAGGGGGGAAGACAGAGATATTTGATATTTGTTTTGTGTAATAAATTCAAATTTAAAAGTAATTTATGTAATAAAATGTATTGGAAAAGTAAATGTAAGGAAAATGATGTTGTAAACCCCCAAATTTTTGGAATCGGTTTAGCCTAAAACCCTAAACCGGAAGTCAACTAGAACGCTAAAGGTCAACAAAATCCTAGTTAGACGTGATAGCTTAAGTTCGGCAATCCCGAATAAGCAACTTGGTAAGAGTAAGTGGGAGTTTATAATATAGAATAGTGCGTAATTACCCAAGGAAGCCTAAAAAGATCATATTAGTAAAACCATAACCTGTTTCGAACTCGATCGGATACAGTTCTTGAAAAAGTGTCTCGGAGCCTGAAATAGTAAAAATATTCCGAATATACCGTTAGACTCGTAAAAATATAAGGTTTTCAAAAATACCAGTTTTATAATTTTTCGGCAAGTAAAAATAACAGATATCATAATTATACGCGTATTTTCTCACTACCGGTACTTTATTAGTCATATCTACTTTACATTACACTATTCATTACTATTCTACACTATTCTTTTCTCTCTACTTTTTCTTACACCTACTCTTATAAACACCATAACCTATAACCTTTACTTTTTACATTTCCCATAAATTTATTTCACATCAACCTTACTTATTATTACATTTAATCAACAAAAATACAAAAATTAAAACACTCCCTCTCTCCTCTCCTTGATGGCTGGCGCACACCCCTCCCCTCTCCCTCAATTTTGTTTTATTTTTCTTTTATTTAAATCACTCAAAACTCACTCCATATTTTCCTATAAATACCCCCCTCCTCTTTCACTTCTTTCACACATTTACTACCCACAAATTTTCTACAAAATCTCTTTCAAATTCTCCTCTCTCTCTTCAAATATCCTCCCCAAACTCTCTCAAAATAATTCCAAAACTACTTTCTACCTACAACAAAACCCATAACCACATAACACTACCAAAGTCTTCTTTAGGTAACCATTTCCTATTGTTTTTCTTCTTCTCATGTCATGTAACTTTACATGACCATAGTGTGAGTTTCCAAAGACTAAATGTTATGGAAGCTACACTATGTTCATGTATTGTTCTTGTTCATGAAAGTCTATATATGTTTATGTTGTTATTTTGTTCATATTATTGTTATTATACCTAAATATTATCTATATATATACATATTCTTTAGAGCATATAAGCTCACTTGCAATTTATTTATTTTCATGCAATGCATTTTATTTATTTATTTTATCGCAATTTATTTATTCCTTGTTATTTTAAGACTAGTCTCTAGTCTTAGACTTGTCCTCATCAAGTCAAAACATATTTTCTTTCTTTCATTTTATTTTGGGACTAGTCTCCTTCTTAGTTCCGGGAGCCTTGAAGAAGCTAAGACTTCCAATACTTGACCTTATTATTTTGTTATTTTTGTTTGCTATATTTTTCATAAAGCATGTTCATTTAGATTGTTGTCCAAAGTTTTCAAGTTCTAAAAATAATTGACAAAAAGAAAGTTTTATCACTTAGGAATAAGTTTTATGAAATATAAAATCTATGGTTTAACAAAAATAAAGTCACTCCTTTCAAAGTTACTAAAAGAACCCACTACAATTTTAGAAACTACTTTTATTATGAAAAGCTTTTTAAATCATTTATTATCCCACTTTGTTTTTTCAAGAAAATGATTTTTGATACAAAATGATTTCTATGAAACATAAACCTTAAGAGCAAAAAGTGAGGATTTTCAAGTTTAGATCTTTTCAGTAGTCAAAGAAAAATTGTGTAGAACATACATAGGACTAACACAAGAATTTAGAAAAGAGGAAAAAATTATTTTTCAAAAGTCATCTAGAAAAATAATATGTCACAAATAAAGGAATTCTTTGAAAACAAAAGAACCAAAGTATTCATTACAAGACAAATTACAAAATGAATTTCTTGTAAACTATAGTTTCCTAAACCTTTAATTAATATTGTTTTACTCAAGAAACATGAACGAACAACAAGCACTTGAGCATGAATAAATGAGCTATGTAGCTATAAAAAGAGGATTTTTCAACTATATAGATAAATAAGTATTTATCAAGCAAATTTTGAATGATTGAACCAAAGTTTTTTTAAGTTAGAAATTCGTGGTGAATTTATTGCCACTTTTTCGAGGCCTAAATGGTTTAGTTTGATAAAAATAGTTTTAGAAATAGATAGATCTTTTCGAGTAGGTAGAAATCGGTATATTATGCGCGATTCCGAGTTAAAATGACCAAGTTATGCCATTTTAAATTGGAACTTTCCTTTATACGAACTTTAACGTTCTCATGACATTGTTTTGTCAAAATTCAAGAAAAACATCAAGAAATACTCATTATGAGTATTTTCTTTGGCCAGGTGATTCCGAGGAAGAATACCTATATCCCGAAGACTGTTTTGATTGAGTGGAGTGTGTGAACGACTCATCCGTATAAGAAGAATAGTTGACATGGTATCGTGAGTCTATTTCTTTTAAATGCTATACTTATTGTGCTTGTAATTAGTTGCATTAGAGCTAGGAAAAGACAAATGGATATGTATGTAAAATAATTCTTTGAAATAATCCTAAGAATATCGAGGCTGGAATTGGTTTAAATGTTTGTTTTAGTATAACATTTGATTTGTATGAGATTTTTTGATCGCCATAAATTTGATAATAATAACGTTATCATATAAAAAATAAATGGATTCATGCATACCATGAAGTGAGTCACATTACATTGGGTTATTATCCTTAGGTGAGAAGGATAGTAAGCTCAGGTCGAAAGCAACACTTGGCGGAGTGTCTGAAAACGATTACTTGGCGGCATTAAGAAAATGCTTGGCGGAAGATCCGAAAGCAAAACTCAATTCAAGTAGACTTCATATGTTTGGCGACATTGGTCGAAAGCATAAATCTTTTTAACTAAAACTACTTGTTTTGAGGTTACGTATCACCAAACCCCGAATGGAAGGCGCAAATCTATTCAACATATAGTTCCCGGAAAACTGTATGCCTTGTTTGCCCCACGTGTATGTTTCATCTCATCTGATTGCTTAAACAACTTGTTTGAAATCTTGTTACAAGAAATTATTTATGGAAGTAGTTCTCACTAATTCTGTTAGCTTATACCCCTATAGATATCTTTTGCAGTTCCCTTACCTGTGGTTGAGGCTGCGAGGACCCTGCAATCAAGTATTTTCCCTTTGAACAAGGAGTTTTTAGATGAAGTTTAGTGTTGGATAAGATATACAAATATTCCTGTAATAGATTTGTGAATAGGAGAAATGTCCCTAAGTTTGTAAGATCATTGTTATAAGTAAATAAATATTATGAATCATCTTTCCTTAATATGTTATTATATCTTCTTAAGCTTCATAATTCAATGTATGGTCCTCTAAATTTATGAGAGCACGCCTTATACTTAATATCAAAGCTTTTGGGAGTGGCTAAGATTGTCATACTGAAGCTTTAATATTGAGT
Organism: Combretum micranthum; assembly: GCA_024138025.1. NCBI lineage: Eukaryota > Viridiplantae > Streptophyta > Magnoliopsida > Myrtales > Combretaceae > Combretum > Combretum micranthum. Next base: position 120,673 of record JAMXBD010002707.1, on the reverse strand, counting down.
GTGGCGGACTGTTACGTTTAGGGTACCGCTTGGGGCGTGACAGATGTAATATTATAAGAATAGGGTGTAAGGATGTAAGAATAGGGTATGGATGGTTGTACTTGTGAATAGTGTGATTGGAAATCAAAAAGTAGATTAGACAATTAAAGCACCGGTAGTAATGAAAATACGATAAAAATGTTATAACTATAACTTTTATAATCTAAAAAATTATATAATTGATATATTTGAAAATCTTATGAAATTACGAGTCTAACTGTACTAATAACATAATTTTTGTATCTTAAGCTCCGGGACACATTTTTCAAAGTCTGTATCTAGTCGGGTTCGAAATAGGTTAAAATTTACTAATATGATATTTTTAAGCATCTTAATATTATTATGAATCGATCTATACTCTCTACTCATATTTCGACTTCAGGGTTTAAGAACATGGAGTTGCCGAATCTAAACTGCTAGGGTGTTCTAGGGATTTGTTAACTTAGGGTTTCTGGTTGACTTTCTGGTTTAGGGTTTAAGCCTGAAATTATTCTAAAATTAGGGGTTTATAATAACCGCTATCACACTTGCCATCATCAACGAATACATCATAGCCTATCAAGTCATATATAATAGAATCTTTACCTGTACTTATGGAAAAAATAAAGATTGAGCGAAAATGGCCAGTACGCCAAACCGAAAGTACATGGTTTAGGACTATTGATCACTGATCCTAAACTCTGAGTGAATCATGACCCTGATGAAAACCATAATATAGATAGTATATACATATATAATTACGTTTCACAATTAAGTTGATAACGACTCCTAATCTACCGGAATCACTTCCAGGAGCACTCTACTTGGGACACCGCACACAAAGATCATCAAGTTGCCAGCATTAGTATCACACTACTGTCGTGATCTTTACTAACTGTAGCCAAGCATAAGGAACACTCGACTCAATTAAATTTCGATATTCTTTAATTCAAGTTTATAACAAATAATCTTACAAGCACATACAATCAAACATGATAAGGTCGTGCATAGTATTGCCCTAACTCAAATCCACCAATAGAACTTCTTAAAAGATCAAAACCCTAATCCAATAATTATCTTGAATTAGAATTAAATACTTAAACATAAACCTTAATATTCACAAAGCTGTAACAACAAGGATAACACACCTGCTTCCTCTTCCTCTTCCTCACAATTAAATACAACTTTCAGCACCGTTCTTCCACAAATTTGTAATTCACCACAATCCCTTCAATATACATATATTCCTCAATTAACACTTTAACTATAATAACGAATAAATCTCATCAAACAACACGATTAGATGAATTCTTACATACCTAAAACTTGTAGATCTTAAATAGGAAATCAGAACCCTAATTCTCAATTCTCCTGAATAATAAACTATGATCACAATTCCATAATTTACAGATCTCATAAACCATGAATCTAATAAAACCCTTACCTTTCTCCTTGATTTGAAATCACAACTTCAGGTCTAGATCTACCTTTGATCCACAATAACAAATCTTGGATTCCCTTTGAAATAACACATAAACCTAGATTAAAATCTAAAGGATATTTCTTCAAAATCATAAGAATTATAAAACCCTAATAAAAATATTACCTTTTCCTTTGAATCGGGGTCCTTTAAATCTCCAATCACACTAGGGTTTTGCCACACTCTTGAATTTCCTTCAATCCATAGGATAACTAGTATAAGAAAAGATTAATCTAAAGAATTTGATTGAAATGACAAGAGGAAAGTTACATACCTAGGGTTTTTGTTCCTTGAAAGCTTCTAGGGTTTCTAAAAGAATAGGAGGGTATATATAGGCTTTTAAGAGAATTTGAGCAGATTTGGGAATAAGAAAAACTTGTAATAGGGATAAGCTAGCGACTTTAGGATGACCTTTATCAAAACAAGCATAAATTGCATGAAGGCTGGTAGATATGCCGGCGGCCTTTCTACATACGCAGGCAACCTATAATTGTAAGCTGGCTGCTTTAGGCCGGCTTTTTCCATTTGGCCAAAATTCTCCAATTTTTTCCCGAGAGCTCAAGGCCGTCTAAAGGCCAGTGGCTTTCCAATAAAGGCTGGCAGCTTTCATGCCAACTTATGTTGTTTTCATCCGATCCCTCACATACGTCTTCTTGAGTCCAACTTCATCTGTTTAATGACAAAAATACCTCTTAACAATATTATATTACATATCTACTATTCATTATGAATGATTTATTTGTACTTTACAATATTTTGTACTTGCTGTTGTGTTTAAAATTTTAATATTTTTTTCTTTTTATTTTTTCCCCTATATTTTTACATCTATTAGGAAAATTCCATGATTAAATTAATGAATAAATATAGATAACAATATTTTTTAGCAAATGTTTTTATAATTCTTTTTATTTGAACAAATGGTTGAAAAATTAGTATGTTACCCTTAATGCTCTAGGTTGGATAATTGCGAGAATGGTATTTAATAAAACAAAAAAAAAAGAGAAGAAAAGTAGTTCAACACTTATTTATATATCCTAAATTCATAGTACCATTATGGTTGAATTCTTCACACTAAACTTGTTATACAAGCTTATCAAAAAAATTTGGGCTTATAATTGAACTAAAGGAAAAAAAAATTTTCTTTAAAGGTCAATTAAACTCATGATTGAATTTTCATATCACACTTTTTTGGCCAAATTTCACATCGCACTTGAGTTGAGTTATCATTTGTCGTGTATGGTATTATTTTTTAATTTAAATTTTGAATTATAAAACTACATAGAAAACAAAAACACTCTCTAAGTCCAAGTTCTGAAACAAGCCAAAAGGTTGACGATTTATATCCTCTGTTTTAACGATGAAAATCGTCCATTTCCGGAAGCCAATTATCCAATAATCTGATCATGCAGTTCAACCCTCTCTCATACAACGCTAACAACCATTAAAAATAAATTAAAAAAACAAACCAGAAGTCTTTCTCCACACACTCTCTCTCTACCTTCCGTAGTCTGCTGACACAGAGAGAGAGAGAGAGAGAGGGGGGAGGCGAGGGTATATAATAAAAAATTTTCAATTTGAAATCTGAATTAGATCTTAAATCAGATAATAATACTAAGAGATTTGATAAAGAAAAAACGATGGATCAAGTGATGAACAAGGTTGGTTCGTATTGGTTCAACAAGAAAGCAAGCAAGGAGCTTGGCTCCGTCGGTGATGACATCAATGTAGGTTTTGTTTCCATCTCTCATTCTCCTATAATTTCCAATTTTCACTCCCTCCGTCGTTCAAATCGCTATTTTGTTGTAAGGTTTACTCAAATTACAGCTGTAATTCTATGAATTAGGGTTCTTTTGGTGTCTGTGTTCGATGTAGAAGCCGGTAATTCCAATGTTTTTCAGATTGATGGTCGACTTGTTCATGGATGGGCTTTTGTTGATGGTTCATGCCTATACTTTTCCTTCTGTATAGGGATTTCTTAAATTCTTCAATTGTAAGAGATTAATTGATCAACGTATATTGACGTTGGCATGGCATTAACGGGAAGAATAGCGCATTCAAAAACTGTTTCAGTTATTGCTTGGAATCTTTTCATTCCGTTTTGCCCTAACGTTAGGTTTTATCATAGCAAAAAATCTTCTGTAGAGGAGCTTTTTGGAAAAGGAATGGATTCCTTCCTAGCAGAGCGTTCAAACATTGGGGGATGGATGTTTCGGCATAAATAAGATCCTTCTGAACCATTAAGGAATTTTGTTCCTTTTTTCGCTACTTCATTAATCAATGATGAATGCCTTTCTTAACAAGCAAAAGCAATATGTGAAAATATGGAATTATGCATGAGCAGCCTCTATGACTTGATCATCTACCGGTAGTGTTCATACTATTGGATGGCTTATCAAATTAGTGCCAGGAATCAATCTATGCCGATGCATTGTATCATGACTTACCATAAGACTCCCAATTTTGCAAATAGGGCAAATCTATTTTCATGGAGAATTGTGTTACCACCTGCATTATCGCTTCTAGCTTGTGCTTCTATGACCAGCTGCTTGTGATGATTTGCTTGGAGCTTGTAGATTCATCTTGGAATGTTCTTTAGTATTTTGCTAGTTTGCTGATAATCAGTGGCTCAACTGGTTACTTTTACTTTTATAAAAGAAATATCTGTCCTAGTATCAGGGTTTTTTGAAATTGGACACCTATTTTTATTTGAATAAAATGTAACACTTAAAAGTGTGTCTTTGACAAACATTGTGTGTTATTCTTTTTTCTTTTTAATCTATTTTTAAATTTATGCCACTATCAGTTACGATCATTCTGATTTAGTTGAGTTTGCTCAGGTTGCTTAGTATTGATGTTGCTCAAAACATTTTTAAGTTCTGACTTAACTTGTCTTTTATTCATGGCATAGTCAATTTCAACTAGCATTGAAGGAGGAGCAAAGTGGTTGGTCAACAAAATAAAAGGTCTGTTTGTAACTTGTACTTTTTCATTTGCAGTTAAAACTAGAGCTTAGCTGCACTCTTGGCAATGATGACTGCAAAGGCTGACTTACAGCTCCTTCATTTTAGTGCTGGTAGTAGATCAATGAGTAAATCTAATGTTATTTTTAACTCGTATATTTTCACCAGACTCTATTCTATGTTCATATCCTACTTCCAGAGCAACCGATTTTGGCAGTTGCAAACTTTTAAAGTCAGAATCTTTAAGTCTATTCTGTTTCCATATGGAAACGATCCCATGATTGATTTTTGAAAGTACTCATCCTTTTCAAGTTATTTCTGATGCGCAGGATATAAACCAATTTTGATGGTTGAATACTTTTTTTATAATTATAAGGAGGGATGATCTACTAAAAATGCACGAATACTTTCTATGGTCGATCTATGTCCATGGCAAGTTTTATTGCTTTGTAAAGAATAGCATAAAGCAGCAATATGTCATAGGATTGATATTTTGCTCGTCCACGTGATTACAAGGTTTGTGATGTGGATATACTCTGTTCTTCTACAGGGACAATGCAAAAACCACTTCCTGAGCTCTTGAAGGAGTATGGTTGCCAACTGGGACCTTCCCCCGTGATGCAACAAATTATGAGTTCAATCAAGGACTGGGAAGCTGACAGTCTTTATACCCTCAATCTGTGAAGTGGCTATAAGGATTCATCTGTTTTAACGGTTTAACACAATTGTCACTGGATATTTGGAGAAAGGAAAGCTAGTTGATGTAGAAGGGATGAAAACAAAGGTGATGATTTGGGTGAAAGTGACGTCCATATCCGCTGATGAATCGAAAGTTCATTTTACAGCAGGGATGAAGAAATCCAGGAGCAGAGAAGCTTATGAGGTTCTCAGGGATGGAGTGGGTGTTGATAAGTTCTAAAGTGACATAATACTTGTGTTGTGATGATTGATGTTAAATGGAATATATTTGTTTTTATGTGCTTGGTCTATCTCTGCTATATATTGTTTCAATGAAAATGATATATGTTCTTTCAATGTATCTCTGGGGACATAAGCCCCTATCTCAATGTCTTCTCTTTGAGTCGTTGATGAAATTTTCTCCTCTTTGTGAAGCTGTTATTAGTTTACAAGCCGATTTAATGTTTTGATTGCTTTCGTTCCGCTACCAATGTTTAATTACTTTTATATCATTGGTTTTAAAGAACTTGTCGAAATAGTCTCCATTCCTACATTTTTCTCTCCTACAAACATTGTTAACCTACATCAATGAATTTCCCATTTTAGCTGTTTTCCTAAAATCTCATTCCTCAAATGAAAATATAAAAATAAGTCCTTAAATAGAAAAAAAAAAAGGAAAAAAGTCAGGTCTTTCTGGTGTATTTTTCTGACTTTTTTTTTTTTTGGTTAAATGTTATGCAACCTTATACCATAATAGATTTTTTCAAGGAATATTGTCAGTTTTGATACCCGAATTTTGCATAAAGATACAATTTGGTGCCTGCATTTCACTATTTTTACTATATTAACATTATTGCTTTATTTTCTCAGGTGGAAGAAGCAGATTATCAAGACAGATTGTTTTTTTTCACATCGGCATTTACTACATTAATAACATTACTTATTTTCTCTAGTGGAAGAAGCAGGTTATCAAGACCTTGTTTTTTTCACATCAACATACTGGGCAAATAGTATTAAAAATGTGATAAAAATAGCTGAAAAAAATTAGTTAGGTATTGAAGTGGCTATTTTTAAATATTAATAAAGTAGTAAAAATAACAATAAAAATTTAATTAAATATGAAATTAACCATTTTATTTTTATAAAAAATATTACCTTATTGAAGTGGCTACAACAAGTTTAAATGGAATATATTTGTTTTTATGTGCTTGGTCTATCTCTGCTATATATTGTTTTCAATGAAAATGATATATGTTCTTTCAATGTATCTCTGGGGACATAAGCCCCTATCTCAATGTCTTCTCTTTTGAGTCGTTGATGAAATTTTCTCCTCTTTGTGAAGCTGTTATTAGTTTACAAGCCGATTTAATGTTTTGATTGCTTTCGTTCCGCTACCAATGTTTTAATTACTTTTATATCATTGGTTTTAAAGAACTTGTCGAAATAGTCTCCATTCCTACATTTTTCTCTCCTACAAACATTGTTAACCTACATCAATGAATTTCCCATTTTAGCTGTTTTCCTAAAATCTCGTTCCTCAAATGAAAATATAAAAAGATAAGTCCTTAAATAGAAAAAAAAAAAGGAAAAAAAGTCAGGTCTTTCTGGTGTATTTTTCTGACTTTTTTTTTTTTTTTGGTTAAATGTTATGCAACCTTATACCATAATAGATTTTTTCAAGGAATATTGTCAGTTTTGATACCCGAATTTTGCATAAAGATACAATTTGGTGCCTGCATTTCACTATTTTTTACTATATTAACATTATTGCTTTATTTTCTCAGGTGGAAGAAGCAGATTATCAAGACAGATTTTTTTTCACATCGGCATTTACTACATTAATAACATTACTTTATTTTCTCTAGTGGAAGAAGCAGGTTATCAAGACCTTGTTTTTTTCACATCAACATACTGGGCAAATAGTATTAAAAATGTGATAAAAATAGCTGAAAAAAATTAGTTAGGTATTGAAGTGGCTATTTTTAAATATTAATAAAGTAGTAAAAATAACAATAAAAATTTAATTAAATATGAAATTAACCATTTTATTTTTATAAAAAATATTACCTTATTAATTAGTACCTCAAGCAAGTTTAATTAAATATGAAATTAACCATTTTATTTTTATAAGGATTATTTTATTGATTTCCTTTGTTTTATTTATTCTTTATTTTCTCAAAGTTGATAATTAACCAAAAGAGATTCTTCTAATATTAAAATAAAATCCGATTGCTTTCTCTACTATAAGCATTCCTACGGCCTTTATTTTTATTTGCATTAGTTTGGTTTATATTGAAATTCACTTAATCATATTCATAGGAGTATGAACTTTTTTACTTCCTTCTTGCGTAAATGCTTTTTGTGAAGTACACACTAAAATAAGAGATAAAAATTTATGGTTCCCAATTCATAAGGTCTATCTCAATCTTCAATAATACTTATAATATATTGGATATCTGTAATAAAATTTTATACCAAACTCACATAATTTATGGTTTGAATTGCTTTTTTGTTCAATTTATACATACTTCTCACAAAGAATTGACCCCATAAGGTTTAAAGAATGAACCATAGACATAAGTAGTCCAATTTCACTAGCATATTCCTTAAAGACAAAATTAAAAAAAGAAAAACACACAAAATGTGCATTGTTTTGTATAATTTTATAAACTAGCTCCATTTGAGGGTGATTATATGTTGTGTAATAACTTGAAATAAATAAAATATATAAATAGGGGTAAAGCAATAATTTATTAATAGAGAGGCAATTTTATTCATCACCATAAGTTTAAAAAAATGTACGTTGGTTGAAGAACGTGTATAAATCCTGGATAACTGCCTTCCCTTTCCTTTTTTTTCGCATAGAGACATTTCCCCCATCCCTTTCTACTAACCTCGGAAAAAGAAAAATGAAAATATCCGTTTTGAAATAAATAAAATAGGGAAATAAATAGATAGATAATACATCTAGATATATTAATTATAAATAGATCAATAAAAAAAAAGAATAATAAAAAAAAGAATGAAATTCAATAAGTTAAGCGTCCTTGTTTTTTATTCCATTCAAAGCATTCCAGATAGCAATATTTTTCTTGCTATAGAAATATCAAAAATTGAAAAAATAGCGTTTCTCCATATAAAAGTCAGAATATGGCTCTTATGGGGGTTTAAAAAAGCATGTACCCCTTACAAAAATTGCTTTTTAATGGATTTGCCTTGCCAACCCTGGGGTTTTTTATGCATACAAGTATTTTTGTTGAAACGTTGATACATAACTAATGGAAAGCTTAGAGTATTTCCATTCCTGAAAAAACGATCTAGAAAGTATTAGTAGAAATGATCTTTCCCTCATGTTGGGCTATAGCAGTAACCCTTAAATACCCCTAGCCTTCCAAGCTAATGATGCGGGTTCGATTTTCACTACCCACCTTGTTCTCTTCTTCATTTTAAATAGAATAGATTCTATCTCTAGAATGTATAGTATAGAATACCATACATTATTAGATAATTGTTTATCTAATTTCTATTTCTTTTTTCTATTTTTATTGTATTTCTATTCGATTTGGTTTGAATTTAAATAAGTCAATAAAAATAAATATTTAAATAAGTATAATTAATATAGAATATGTCTAATTCTAGAAAATATTGAATTAATATTTTTCTTATAGAAAAAAAATGAATTTTTTTTAAAAGACTATTTAATCTACTCCACACAATACAAAAAATTCTCTCACATCGTATTTGTCGAACGAGATTGGCCTTAAAGTGCAAAGGCAAAGGGAGCTTGACTATAAGACTCACCTGTTGAGCAGGGATGAAAGTTAACCTTAATGATCTGATGGTGCCGAGTGGAAGGGCCGTCGCTCAATGGATAAAAGTTACTCTAGGGATAACAGGTTAATCTTCCCAAGAGCTCACATCAACGGGAAGGTTTGACACCTCGATGTCAGCTCTTCACGACCTAGGGAAATCCTTGAAGAATCCCAAGGAAATTAAATGGTAATTAGAAATTCACTCTCCTTTTCTTATCATTTCCAACATAGTGAATAGATGGGTAACAAAAATCGTGACACTTGAAATACCCTAAAATTTCATTTAAATTAATTAGATATTATTAGACAATTAGTATGAAAATATAGGTACTTTTGAACCTCAATTTAAATTTAGTTTAGATATTGATTATAAATGATTTAGCTAGTGGAGTTTTGCAAATTATAGGATAAAATTAGATAATTTAACCTAATTGAATTTAATTGAAAATAGTGATTCTAATACCATAATACTCAATTTAACCCATTAAACAACTTCAATCACCTATTTCACCAAATTCAAATTTATTGAGTACCTTCTAATTATTAAACTAAATTCTATTTATCAAGTTCAATCGTGTAAACCCCTAAATCATCGATTTATCCATTTGAGCCTAAATTCTAAGTTCTTAAATCTTAGATATTTAAAACTAAATATTTTCATTCAAATCTCAATCCCTAAGTCCCTAAACTTCTAAATTCAAGTAGGATATTAATTTTCCTTTTATTAAATTTCCTAGAATTAATTTCTAATGCCAAATAGCTAATTCTTTTTCTCACTTCTTAAATTCATTTCTAAAAACCCAAACCTATAATCTAAAAGGCTAATCCATGGCATCAAAGTCCAAGCCCATCAACATAAGCCCAAGCCATTTCTAGAAAGCCTACATAATCTATGAATCAAGCCCATTAGACTATGCTCTTATCATGCACACACATTCTATAAAAACCTTAGAATATAGAAAAATTTAACAAGTGAAAAAACTAAATTGACCTTAACACCTTCAGAGAATGACATGTTTTCAAACAACAAGATTTTTTAGTTGCTTTGATAAAAATGACAAATACATGTAAACCATAAACTAGTAAATAACTGTCATCTCTGTGCTTGAATATAATATTGCAAACCATATTGTCTTTCTAAAAAATCTTTAAACACATAACTGATAATTTAAATACTAACTAACTTAGACTAAAAATAAAAGCAAGAAACTTATCCCATAATCTCCCATAAACTTTCAGTCTTGAAGTTCTTACTAGAGCTAAATTCCTAGAAGTGACAAGCCATGGCCTAAGTGTAAACCTGAAAGGACTATTGGAGTGTGAGCGAAACCACAGGCTTATTGAATAACTAGAACTTACCACGTATTAAACAAGTTTGTTAACAATTATATGAAATGCATCAATCAAGCATATGTATAAATACAAGTCTGGATAACCCGAAATCCAAAGCAAGATGAAGATTTATGCCTTCTCATCGAGGTTGAAGGAACACAATACCATGACTTACCTACTCTGGAGAGACTAAGCATACAGGAAACAACAAATACTCACTTTAATTATCACTTTAAATTTATTGTATCTTTAACACTCATTTTCTATTTTTAGCCTTAGAAACTCGACTAAGTGTTAATCATTTCAAAACGATACCATAAGCGACATCCTTCATGTACCATTTAGTTCCTATGGTACCAACAGAACAAAGGTAATCTTACATAGAACTAATAGTCTCTTTGCCTAGAAAAACCAAGCATTACCAGAGATTCGAAACACTAACATGTAGTAGGCTGCCACTTACTCAAATGCTACTTATGCATATCATGTAATGCATGTGCATTTCATTTATGGTACTAGTAGTTTTTAATTAGGTTTAAGATGATCAATCATACACAATATTAATGTTATTGTCATTAAAACCATTCCTAAGTGTTTCTACAAGATATATCCATACATATATGATCTTGTAACACATCAACATGTGTATGATCCTTGTTTTTTGAATATAAAGATTGTAACTAGGGTTTTATGAAAGTTTACCTTATTATGGATGTTTTAAGCTGTCACGCCCCAAAGGGTACTCTATACGCGACAGTCTATTACACTCGATATTTAAACTCAAGTATGACAACCTTAGTCATTCCATGAGTTTAGACACCTGGTGTAAGGCTTACGTTCACCATGTAGGGGACCTTACTTTGAATCAAAATAGCTTAGGAAGACATACATAGTGATAAGAATATAAATCATAATAGTTATAACCAAGATTAATCTATTACAAAGATCTAAAGGGCATACCCCGTAAAAATAGTAAGAGTCCTTAGGTCCGCAAAAGTCTCTTACAACAACACACACACACACACACACACACACACACACACATATAAGATTAAAGAGATTTAACTAGAAGTCTATGCCTAACATCTAGGTGCCGACTTCTTCAAAAAGCTCCTTAAATTCCAAAAGTTGTACTGAAGGAAAGTGGTCTCTCGGGGATAGCCATAAATAATTATACTGCAACAGGAAACTATAGGGGTATAAGCTTACGAGCTTAGTCAGTTTCACTCCCAAATTAAATACTTCATCAAATAATAGGGCAAGCAAGTTGTATTAACAATCATATGAAATACATAAGCATGTGAGTATACAATATAAAAGACTTTTCGGGGTCCTATGTTGAATGGATTTACGCCCTCCATTCGGGGTTAGGTGTTTCAAGCCTATACGACCATAGATTTCAATTTTTCTCATTTATATAGTGGTTGATTTAGGTGCCCACCCACCCACTGTTTATGTAGTTAATTCAAGTGCCTACTCCACTTCCATTTTATTTCAGGCGACCCTGCTCCATTAACCAAGTTTTCAAGCCCACCCGTTGCCTAACTATTTTGTCTTTTTCCCACAAAGGTATAATAATAAATGTAATGTGACTCAATATATGATATGCATGGGCAATTTAGTTATATAGTCATGGTATATCATTTAAGTGAATTATAAGCGATCATAGAGATTTCAGACACTTCAATTCTATACTAAATCATACACATATTTATAGTAATTCCCATTTCGCTATTCTTAACATCAATTCAACCAAATAGAATTCAGATGTGCATTCCCATTTATCTTGTCCTTTTTCCAATGCCACTATAATTACAAGCATAATCATAAGCATGTAATTTAAAGATAGTGAACTAACTTTGCCATGATGCGAAATCCACTTAATCGTAATAATCATCGGGAAAGTCTAGTCCATCTCCCAAGTCTCTTAATCAAAAGAAATAACTCCAATGAGTATTTTTATGAAGTTTGAATGAACTTATAAATTCTATTCTAACAAGTTCGTTAAAGTTCATTTAAGAGGAAATTCCAACTTAAAAGGGCCATAACTTGGTCATTTTAACTTGTAATTTCGCATATTATATACCAATTTCTACCTATTCAACGAGAGCTATCCATTTCTAAAGTTATTCCATTAAATAAGGTCGTTTGGCTCACGATTAGTAAGGTACAAAATGCTATACGAGATTCCTAACCCACAACCAAGTTCTAATTTCAATCCAAGCATCATTTTTAAGCTTTGATAGATACTTAGTGTAAGCCCCGGAAAAATTTCAGTAAATAATTCCAAGATGAACTTCGAAAATAAACCCTAAAAATCACTCAAATTAAAACTAAAATTCGACAAGTCCTAAATCACGAGCGATTCCAGAAATTTTCAAATCTTGAGAAAAATAAGAATCCTTACAAGCAAAATAAAAACTCAACATACTTCAATTCCAAAACCACTACGTACGACAAATTCCATATGTAACTCCGACATATAAAATCAGGTAATATAGAACCCAAAATCAAATTATTAAAAAGTAAATAATGATTAACTTTCGGAAATGAAACCTAATTCGAGAATTCCGAAAACGTTAAAAGATATTAATTACTTAAAATAATAAAATTTAAGATAAATTTCTCAAATTAAATATGTTGCATAAACATAAAATATCAGTTTCCAAATTGGTAAGGATCTAAATTGGAAAAATCACCCGGAAACCCTAACCGGAATACAATAGCTTAAGTCCAGCAATCTAGCGCCCTTAACCCTAGAGGCCGAGGTGTAGTTTAAATATGTAGAATAGCTTGTAGTAATATAAGTTTGTTTAAAAATATCAGATTGGTAAATTTTTGACCTATTTCGAACCCTTTCAGATACAGACTTTGAAAAGCGTGTCCCGGGGCTTGAGATATAAAAAATATACCAGTAGTACCGTTAGACTCGTAATTTCATAAGATTTTTAAATATATCAGTTATAGAATTTTTTGGGTTATAAAAGTTACAATTATGACCTTTTATCGTATTTCTATTACTACCGGTAATTTAGTCTTTTGCACTATTCACTTCCATTTCATTACACAATTTTATTATTCTTATAAAGTCTTATATTTTTAGATAAATATTTTATATATTATAGAATTTTTTTTTCTAAAATTTAGTTAGTCCGGCTTTTTACAGAATCAGATTATATTTAAGACCCGATACTAAAAATAAAATAAATTAATTTAATAATTGAAAAATATTTTAAAAATATTTTTATTTTCATAAAATAATTTTTTAGAATTTTTCGGATTATAAAAATATCATTTATAGCCCATATTCACGTAATTTGATCACACCGGTAACATATTTGTTAAAATACCAAAATAATTCAAATAATTATTTAATTTTAATTATGAAAAATCTGCTACAAATATTTGGAATAATTTTTCTAATTTTGTTTTATTTTATTAAGAAAGTACTTTTACAACCTATACCTTCAAGTACACCTTACACATATTACTTTCTTTTCACTTCAATCTTTCTACACATTGTCCCACACTTCATGGCAATTTTGACCCTCTTTATGGCTGTCTTTTTTCCTTTGAAACCCTCCAAAAATTAATTAAAATAACTCTCTTTCAATCATTTTCAAAAAGCTACACATACATTAATTACATTACAATTTCAAGTCAAAATTCAAACAAATTCACTCTCTCTCTCTTCACTCAATTCACGCCCCCCCCCGCCGCCCCCATTTTTCTGCCTTGTTTTATTTTTTTCTCTTTTTCATTCATTTAATACACTCATTCTTTCTCTCTCTTTCATTTACTCATTTATCCTCTTTCATTCCTTAGCTTTTCTCTCTCTTTTTCCTCTCTTTTCTTCTTCATTTTGTTCTTGTTTCTTCAAGAACACAAGTGCCCCTATCTTCTCCATTAGCTCCCACCCATATTTCTTGAAGATTTTTAAGCAAATCTTCTTCTCAAAGTTCCATAGGTGATAGGTAAAGTGTAATGAAAGTTTCATTCATCAAATGACCTTCCATAAGCTTAAAAGCTTAGGATGATGATGCCAAAAATGAAACACTCCTTTTCTCTATGATTTTTCTCTTGTATCATTCTTATTTTTGTTTAAAGTAGTTATATTTTGTAGATCTAACTTTTTGTAACTTTGATTTTCGTTTATGCCATAGATCTTGTTATTTGAGTTTTTATTTTTATTATTTCTTATGATTTATACATAGATCCATCATCCACATGTCTATCTTAGTGATTCATGCATTTAAAAAAAACTAGTGTAGTAAACTAAGGCTTGTTTGTGTCCAAATTTTCTGCTTAAAGTGGAAATACATATCAAACATATTTAACTTATTTCAAACTAATTTTCATACGCTTTACTATATATATAAATTTATAAACTCAATATTTAGTTACATTAAGATATATCAATATTTAAACATACTAACCTATCATGCTTCATGATCATGCATAAATTCATTAACATATTTATAAAATATGATTTGGGAAATTTATGGCTATTTCACTCATGCTTAGGTGCATCAACTTCTCTTGCTGTTGGCATAGCAGATTGAGCTCCAGCCTTTACTAACTTCCAATCCCTAAAAGATCTTTTTGGGAGTTCTCTAAATCGACATACCACATCAATGGGCCCTTATTCTGGCTATAACTCTAAATTCCTTAGAATTCTAGTCATTATACCACTAAGAAATATTCCTTTGTCTTGGAGGCTGGCTTAAGTTATATATTCCAAGACACTAGTAAGCCAACATTCATTTTTCTTCCTCTCATCATGCTGATCAAAGGGTGTAGTTCAGCCTCTGCAATCATGGCTGCTCCTTCCAACTTTGAAAAAAGGCTCCTTATGAGCATGTAATGTAACATCCTAACACTGGAATTCTTGAAGTTCTGCCCAATTATATTATAAGGAATAAATTTTCCTTTAATCTCTTTAATAACAAACAATCTCTACTCTTCCTCTAATGCTGATATAGGAAGTTTCTTAAACTCATCCTCATAAAGGATATCCTCATGATCATATAACTCCATTGCAGTAATAAATTGCCTCATTGTAACCATCCTATACTCTCCAAATGCATAAAAATGCACTAAGTTCCCAAATCTAGGACTTGGAATCTTGTTTTAAAACTGGCCATAAAAGCCATGGTAACTTCTCTGAAAGCTTCTTCCTTAATTTCGAACACTCTTTCCCATGCAAGATCTTCAAAATACCTCCTAAAGTCATCCTCTATCCCATAATTTCTCAGCACATTCTAGTTTAACATAGCATTTTCAACTATTTTCTTCCTAACCAGACGCAGATTATATTCTCTATTTTATGTATTTAAACCTACTGGGGTTTATGGAGCAATACTTACTTGGACATTAGGCCTAGACTCAGGTCTAGCCTTTTTTAATTATTTTTGTGATCTTTTGGTTGCCATTTATGCAAAAACAATATAAGCAGCATATTCATTTGTGTTCGGATTCTATTTATGAAAGAAAGAAATGCAATCTGCCCTAGTTTATTGAGTAAACTTTAAAAACAAAACAGTTTTAGGGCAACTTTGTTCAAATCTATTTCAAAATAATTCCATACTAATATAAACCACATTATTGTTTCTAACCTCATTTTACTGCCTTTAAGAACAAAATTATCTTTTTCAAGTAATCCGAAACAAACTAAATGTATTTAGAACTTGAATGAAGCTCAAGAGTCACAACAAAGTTTGTGACAAATCACCTAAAATTTAACTTATAAAGGTGCATAAAACAACTATATTAACTTATTTTTATCATCAAGCAGGTTACTTTTTATCGGGAATATCATATAGCAGAAATTTGTGCAAACTGAAACACTAAAATATATAGATTAACCTAATATTTGATCTTAGATAAAATAGTAAAAATAAAGAAAAAGTAAAGAGATGAGCTTACCTTAGTAGTTTGATGCTCAAAATAATCAAAAGGAATGACTTTTACCAGATTTATGAGTGCAAGGTTTATTGAGGGTGTTGAAAGTGCTTATCAGGTTCATAATGATTTTGAATGTAGTGACAAAGAAAAGGGAAAGAACAATATTTATCTTTTTTATATTAAAATGTCCCGGGTTAAGTTTTGGACTTGACATTTAAAATTGCAGCGTTATTTATTAAGAAAAGATTAAAAAGAATAAAAGAACCATGACTTTAATAGAAGTTATAGCTTATAAAAGATTAATAAAATAAAAAGCAATAAGGCCTAAATTTAGGTCTTAATTAAAAATCTACAAAAAAGAGTAATGAATTAGAATGGTCATGGCCTAAAGTCAAGGGCTCGACTTAAATTGTAATCAATATTCATTCAACTTTCCATGACGTGGTATTGGCTAGAGGCTAAACTTCTCAAATGGATCTCCCATAACATCTTTAAAATGTCAATTGATCCACAAGCTAATTCATATCCCTATTATTCATCCATTCAAACAGAGAGTTCTATGGAAAACACATTCATATACTTCAAAAATCATCATCCGAAGATCATTCATAACATCAAGTCAAGTTTTAGCATAACCTAAATAAAGTTTTTACAACCCGAACATTCAATCAAAACAACTTCACCAAAGACACAAGCCATCCTTCTCAAAACATTCTTTAGCAAAATTCACAAGTTCTTTAACAATAAACAAACATCAAACATCCTTCTCAACTAAGGACAAAATAGATCTAACAACTCTCTTACCAAACAAAAAGATAGGTAGGATGAATCATCCTAGGAGTCTTTCTTTTAGTAATTCTTGGGTTGTTGCCTTGGATTGGCTTATGTGTTGACTGGTAATGATCTTTGAGGTCTTTTGAGTGGAGCTTTGAAATCTACCCTAGTTGGGTCTCTAGGTTTTGAATTGCATATGAATGGTTTCTCAATATAGTATCAACGGTCCACTGCCTAGCCTTATATGCTTTGAGGAATCAATTTCTCCAAAGAACTCTTGCTAGCTTGGAGGACACTTGACCCTTGACCCTGTTATTTCTGAAAGTTTGGTGGGTTCAAGCCAGATTGTTTCAAATTGTTATTACTCTACCTAAAGTTTGGATGGTTTCTCCAACTAAGATTGCAAGTGTTATTGTAAGGGTCATTCTTTTATCTATTGAAATTACTCACATACTCCACATTCTTAGAAGTCATACCCTTTATATTATGCTCAAAATTGCCATATACTACACTGACTTGGCCAATACCAATGGTCATGCTGTTCACCTTCCTACTTAAGGCTTCTATCTTGGAGGTCAAATTTATTACCACATCAAGCTCAAAAACTTCTCCACTCTTCTTTTTCTTAGCTCCTACAAAAGACCATTGGTAGTGCCTATTGGCCATATCCTCAAAAAGGTTCAAATATTCTTTAGGGATTTATTATTCAGGCTCTTTCCTCCTATTGCATCTATAAGATGCCCAATACTATAATTCAGTCCATTGTAAAATGTCTAGACTTGGGTCCACTCAAGAAGTCATTGGTTTAGGCATCGTTTTAGCAACCCCTTCCACCTCTCAAAGGATTCATACAAAGTCTTAGAGTCTAGCTAGTGAAAGGAAGCTATATCTACTCTAAGCTTGGTTATCCTAAATGGGGGAAAGTACTTTCACATGAATTGCTCAACCATCTATTGCATAGGTGTTATCGACTGCCTAGGCAAGATATTCAACCACTTTTTCAGACTACCTTTTAAAGAAAATGGAAACAATCTCAATCTAATTACATCATCAGAGGCACCATTTATTTTGAATGTATCATAAACCTCCAAAAATTGTTGCAGATGGATATTAGGGTCCTCATCTTATAGCCCATCGAACTACACATATTATTGTACCATTTAAATCACATTAGGTTTTATCTCAAAATTATTAGTAGCAACTCTTGGTCTAGCTATGCTAGTATTTGCCTCATGAAAAGTAGGTCTGCAAATTCTAGCATGGTCGTAGGTTGATTTATTCTTACGGGATCAATTTCTTCCTGTACTTCCCCTCCACCATTTTCATGATCTATCATAGTAGTCATACTTTTCCTAAAATAATCTTGCTCTTCTCTAGCTATCCTTTTGCTAATTCATCCTATGCGTTAAGGCTCTAAAGTAAAGGAAAATAAAGGATGAGATTAACTCCTAGTTATAATATTACATTTTATATTTAAAAGAATTAGTCTATAACAAAGCTATGTTATAACAGACAAACAAAAGGCTAAATAACAACTAAAACAAAAGAAACAACATTATTACAAGAAGAGTAAATGAATAAATGAATTAAAGAATTAAAGAAAACTAAACGAATAGAACTTTATAGAAAAATTAAAAATAATTCTATAGGAATATTCGCAAACAAATAAAAGACTATATAAAAAAAATCAAAACAGAAAAAAAAATATATACAATATGACATATATACAAGGAAACAAAAACATGTGGGGTTAGATGTATTTACAGAAACAAAAAAAAAAGATATTCACAAAAAGAAAGGAAAAAATATACAAAGATATATTTATAGAAATACCAAAAACAAAACTAGAGCAAAATTAGAATAAAAAACTATTCACACTCTCCCATAGAGTTAGTGACATCTAACAGATGAAAAAATTTTAGATAGTCCTATTGAGCTTCATTTTCATGAATCTAACACCGCTCTCCCCGACGACGGCATTAGAAATTTCTTGTTCATCGGTTCATTGTTAAAAACATATAAAGAATATGAAGTTGAAGTTTTTGAAAATTTATAAAGTTAATAACTTCTATTCAACCTTGGTCGCAACTACCAACATCAGGCAAGTGCACCTTTCGAAGTAGTATAGAAAATATTAGGTTGTATTCTAAGGGATCATTGGTATCTACCTTACTCACATTTCACCTATTATCTAGCTATAGAAAATTTAGAAGAGCATAATGAAAACAGAAGTTAAACTACGGTTAATGAATATGAATAGGATTTCACACAAAGTTTCACCATCCCTCTCTCAAGAAGAATTATGAGCAACTCTATAAGTAGCCTAGATCTATTCAAAAGAATGATCTCTCAATCTTTTAATTGAAATCAAATAGAAATCTAAAAGGTGCACTACTCATTTAGACCTACGAAATTAAGTTTTAGCTACTAATTACAAATACCCGATGATAATCATTAAAACAGTTTGAAACCACATAAATCAAGGCTTTGATTCACAAACCTTAAGTTAAATGATTATTTCTCTATAGATGCAGACATTAAGCCGCCAAGCAATCGTTTTCGGATCTCCCGCCAAGTGTTGCTTTCGACATGAGCTTACTATCATTCTCACCCAAGGATAATAACCCAAATGCAATGGGACTCACTTTGTGGTATGCATGAATCCATTTATTTATGATATCATAATAATATTATTATCAATTTTAAGAAGATCAAAGAATTTCATACAAAGCGAGTGTTATACTAAAACAAACATTTACATCAATTCCGGCTTCGATATTCTTAGGATTCTTTCAAAGAATTATTTTACATGCATACCCATTTGTCTTTTCCTAGCTCTAATGCAACTAAATTACAAGCACAACAAGTATAGTATTTAGAGGAAATAAACTCACGATGCCATGTCGACTATTCTTCTTATACGGATGAGTCGTTCACACACTCCACTCAATCGAAATAATCTTCGGGATATAAGTATCCGTTCTTGAAGTCACCTAGCCAAAGAAAATACCCATAATGAGTATTTGTTGATGATTTTCTTGAATTTTGACAAGACAATGTCAAAAAAACGTTAAAGTTCATATACGAGAAAGTTCCAATTTAAAATGGCCATAACTTGGTCATTTTAACTCGGAATCGCGCATATAATATACCGATTTCTATCTACTTAAAAAGATCTATTCATTTCTAAAACTATTTTTATCAAACTAAACCATTTAGGCCCCGAAACAGTGGCGATAAAATTCACCACAAAATTTTCCAACTCAAAAACAACTTTGGTTCAATCATTCTAAATTTTACTTGATAAATACTTAGTTATCTATATAGTTGAAAAATCCTCTTTTTATAGTTACATAGCTCATTTTTATTCATGCTCAAGTGTTTTGTTGTCCAATCATGTTTCTTGGGTAAATAATGTTGGTTTTGGAATTTTATAAAAATGTAGTTTTCAAGAATTTATTTTGTAAACTCTTGAAATGAATATTTTGTTTCTCAAAGATGTTTTATGCTTGCTTTATTATTTTTACCAAGTACCTTTTTGAAAATGAATTTCCTTATTTCTAAGTTTTCTATATTAATACTATTTTTCTTGTACAATTTTCTTTATCTATTTGTTTGCAAAAATCTTTATTTAAAAATTCCTCATCCTTTCCCCATGTTATGTTTTTCATAAAAATCATTTTTGTAGCAACAATTATTTTCTTTCGAAAAAACAAAGTGGAATATTAAAGGATTTAAGAAGCTTTTCATAGCAAAGGTAGTTTCTAAAATTTGTAGTGGGTTCTTTTTGTAACTTGAAAAGAATGACTTTATTTTTATTAAATCATAGATTTTATACTTCACATAAACTTATCTCTAAGTGGTAAAATCTCCTTTTGTCAACTATTTTTAGAACTTGAAATTTTGGACAACAATCTAAATGAACATTATTTATGAGAAATAATAGCAAACAAAAATAACATAAATAATAAAATTAAGTATTGGGAGTCTTAGTTTCTTCAAGGCTCCCGGGACTAAGAATTAGACTAGTCCTAAAATAAAAATAAAATGAAAGAAAGAAAAATTTGTTTTGACTTAATGAGGACAAGTCTAAGACTAGAGACTAGTCTTAAAATAACAAGGAATAAATAAATAAATTGCAATGGAATAAATAAATAAATTGCATTGCATAAAATAAATAAATTGCATGTGAGCTTATATGCTCTAAAGAATATGTGTATATATATAAATAGATAATAATACTTAGATATAGTAACAATAATATGAACAAAAATAATAACATAAACATAAATAGATTTTCATGAACAAGAGCAATACATGAATATAATGTAGCTTCCATAACATTTAGTCTTTGGAAACTTACACTATGGTCATGTAAAGTTACATGATATGAGAAGAAGAAAAATAATAGAAATGGTTACCTAAAGAAGACTTTGGTAGTATTATGTGATTTTGGTTTTTGTAGTAGGTAGAAGTTGCTTTGGAATTATTTTGAGAGAGTTTTGAGAGGATATTTGGAGAGAGTTTTGAGAGAGTTTTTGTAAGGAATTTGTGTGTAGTAATTGTGTGAAAGAAGTGAAAGAGAAGGGGGGTATTTATAGGAAAATGTGGAGTGATTTTTGTATGATTAAATTAAATGAAAATTGAAACAAACTGAGGGAAGAGGGGTGTGAGCTCCGAAAAATTTCCGATTTCTAATTTCTTAAATTGTTTTGATAATTTTAATTATTATTTTGATTATTTTATTTTATTTTATTTATCAAATTGAGTATAAACTTCTTCATAAACTAATTTTTCTTTATTCAATTATGAATCTACTCTAAACAGTATTAATTAAAGATTTTATTTATAAATTCTTTGTCCGAATGTTGTCTGAGTATTTGATCTTATACGATAAAAATTATTCGATTTGCTATTAAAATTTTAGACCGTGCTATTTTGTTTAAATTGGATATTTCTTATTTTTGATTAAATTTTTCCGAGATGATTAGTCAACAAGAAATTTAAGAAGATCCATGTTGCGATCAATTTATTAAATATATATTTATATAAGATAAATTTCGGTGGATATGTCTGACACTAGTTTTGTTGACCTTAAGCTCTCTTTGACTTATTATATATATATATATATATATATGCTTAAGCTGCGTTCTTCTTCTTCTTCTTCTTTTTTTTCTTTCTTCTTCCTTTTCCGTTTTAAAGCTTTCTGTTTTCTTTCTTTTTCTGTTTGAATTCCCTTTCTTTTTTTTTTCTTTCTTTCCTTTGTTCTTCTTCTTCTTCTTCTTTCCGTGGAGCACAAATCCGATTAAGGTGCGTTCTTTTTCTTTTTCTTCTTCCTCTGTTTATGTTTCTCCTTCCTCCTCTGTTTCTTCTTCTTCTTCTTATTCTTCTTCTTCGGCACACAGCACCACCCCAGCCACCACACCACAGCACACACGCAGCACCACCTCAACCACCGCACCCCAGCACCACCACCACCACACACCCATCGTTGATCACGGACAGAGCAGGGTGCTCTGCCCCCACCGAGCCTCCACGCGCACCGCACGCGCGCTGGAAGGCCCATGGGCGCTCGGAGCAGCGCTCAACGAGCGCCCAGCCTAGCGCCCCAGCAGCGCTAGCGAGGGCTCAGCGAGCGCTCAAGGAGCGCTCCAGATGAGCGCTCCGCAGCGGCAGCAGCCACGCTGCTTCTCCTTCCCGAAGCAGCCCTGCTGCTTCTCATGGAGAAATATATATATATATATATATATGTATATGTATTTGTTATATATATATAGTTAGTATATGTATATATATGTATATGTAAAGCTCTTATACGTTATATATTTATATATATTTATACATATATATATATACTATAGGATATATTATAATTCTTGTTATACACATATTTATGTTTCTTATATACATAAGAAATAAATTATTAATATAAGATAAGTATATTGATTTATTTAAATGTGTATATATATAGACATAACTATGATATATATTGTTTTTATTATTATTATTATTATTACTCATATTTATTAAATTATTTCCTTTAACCTTTCATTACATATTTATATATATATATATATATATATCTATATGTTTAGTTACTTATATTACTTGGTTAAAGTTTCTTTATCCTTAATAATAATATTTTTTATTTCTATTAGTTGTTATTATTATTTTGCTTATATTTCAAATAACTCTAAAATATTTAGTAAACGACCTTTGTACGTAAAATTTAAGTTAATCGATTTAAATTAGCTATATAAGGTTTTAGTAATAGATTCCAGAAATATAGGAAGTCTGTAGTATAGATATATATATATTAGATGTTTTTAGTCAATTCTTATAGTATATTTCCATCTTTACTTATATTCAGGTGATTCTGACTCTGAGCTTGACCTGCCTGTTGACTATTACGACTGACAAGAAATATGGACAGGTGAGTATATTCCTATGATCTCTATACTTGATTGTGGTTGTAGAATAGAATTAATCAAGTAATCAAATATTAAGGGGTTGGGAAATAAACTGTGACTGTGGTTACTTGAATTGGTTGATAAAATATTGTAATTATATTCTAACCCATTGGATGCTATAGAATAGAAATGAAAGTGTATGAAACTTGTTTGCACGCCAAGTAAATAAATATAAAACAATCTGACATAATAATTGAATACATTCATGCATAGCATTCATGCACGTAGAAGGCCATCACCACTACACCTTGATCCGGATGGGCCGCACTGTCCCGTGAGGATGGTGAACATGGAGGACCGAAGTGGTATATACCTAGTGTGTACCATGGGCCTTGTTCTAGGGGAATGGGAACTAAGTCGTCCTGGGGAGACGGCCCTTCTCCTAGAATCGCGCCGGGTCATTGTTTCGGATTTATTACTTCACTGGGATGTTGTTATATGTATATTATTTTGATATATAAAAAGTTTTCTTGAGAAATTTGATTCCCGAAGTATATTAATCTGGGTGCTGATGAGTGGATGTACCCCAACCCCGGATTCGGAGGGTGCAAATCCGAATATGTATATGGTTACCGGTTGGCTATATATTTGTTCACTTGATTGTTTGCATTACATATGTTTGAATTAATAACTTGCTTGAATGGTATAGTGTGAGGAATATAACTCGCTGAGCCTGTGGTCGCTCACTCCCTTACAGTTTATTGTCACAGGACTATCTTTGGTACCAGTCAGGACGAGGCTACCCTCAGGTTAGCTCCCCTTTGGATTCAGGGTTTTGAGGGAAGGATACGAGGGTTGAAGAGAGTTCCTTCTTCTTTTTCCTGGGAGGGGTTTTTAAGTAAATCTTTGAAACAGGATTGTAATATTTATAGGATCAGTAACCCAACTGCTTTGTTGTATACACTCTTAAACTACTTTTCTTTTAATTTTATATTTCTGCAGTAGTTGTTAAGTTAGTTTTGAGACTATTAGTTGTATATTATATGGCTAATCTGGTACTATCAAACCCTGTGGTTATCTATTCAGGATACGCTTCTGCACAATATTTATGGCTTTAAGAGATTTATGATTTAAATCTTAAGCCGGATATTGTGTATGGCGGAACTGTCCCGTCTAAGATACCCTCGGGGCATGACAGGGGGAGGATCATGCACCGGCCATACATGGAGAGAGAGAGGGAGTGATTTAATTTTTGTATTTTGTGGATTAAATGAAGTAATAAGTAAGATAGATGTGAAATAAAGTTATGGGAAAGGTAAAAAGTAAAGGTTATAAGTTATGGTAAGTGTAAAAGTAGGTGTAAGAAAAAGTAGAGATAAAAGAATAGTGTAGAATAGTAATGAATAATGTAATGTAAAGTAGATATGACTAATAAAGTATCGGTAGTAAGAAAATACACGAATAATTGCGATATCTGTTATTTTTACTTACTAAAAAAATTATAAAACTGATATTTTTAAAAACCTTATATTTTTACGAGTCTAACGGTTTTATTCGGAATATTTTTACTATTCTGGGCTCCGGGACACGTTTTTCAAGAACCGTATCCGATCGGGTTCGAAACGAGTTGCGGTTTTACTAATTGATCTTTTTACGTTTTCTTAGATAGTTACGCACTATTCTATATTCTAAAATCTTACTTACTCTTACTGAGTTGCTTATTCGGGATTGCCGGACTTAAGCTATTACGTCTAACTAGGGTTTTGTTGATTTTTAGAGTTCCGGTTGACTTCTGTTTAGGGTTTTAGGCTAAACCGATTCCAAAAATTTGGGGGTTTACATCATCAAACATGTACTTTTAAATGCATAAGTCTTCTATTACCATGCAACAATATTGATTATTATTATTTATAACATAAACATATTGTTACAAGTATAGAAACTTGAATGTTTTAGTAATTTGTGCTTACAAATCCAATTGCTTAATGACATATGATAACTAGAAATAAGAATGAGTATCAAAACCTATTATTAGGCCAGGAAATTTGTTCCTAGCTCCACATGGCCAAGAAGATTCTGATTTAAGTTAATAGAATGGAACCCAATAAGATTGGATATGAGGGTAGCTAACATTACTTGCATCATCAATATCTATATAACACCCCCTTATCAAAGGATATAAGGCTAACTAAAAGAGTGGGAGAGCAGTTGATGATGTACAACTTCCATAGATATTCAGCTATATTCTCAATGGTACTCAATAGGAACATACTTATAGATAGCCAGGGCAATATTTCCTTATGAATGACAATAGTTTATTAGTTCCTAAGTTTTATTTTATTTTTGTTTCTAGAAGATTTTCTTATGTGTTTCTAAGCCACATACACAAGATTCATTTACCAGAGACATCATTAGCTACTTAGATATTAAACAAGGCTCTCTTTCTCTATTTGGTTTATCGCTTTACACTTACACTAACGTTGTAGTGTTTTATGCACTTCATAAATTCTTACGTTTATTCTATCTCATCCTCAAAAAAGTTGTTGTAAGATGGTTTCTTTGATTGATATATTAGGCTTATAAAGTAAGAGGGATGCAAGATCATTTTTTTGATTTAAACTACTATATCAAACATCTTCACCCAATTGTATGGAATGTATAATATCCACTTATGAATAAAGCAATTAGAAAGCTTCTTGAATCAAGGTAAAAAGTAAGAGTGATGGTCAATGTATAATGTGCTAACTGGAATAGCTTCTTATGTACACCAACGAAGAACACACTAGAAACAAAAGGAAAAAGCTTTCATGCAGATCTTGTAAAGTACTCAATGATGCAAAAAAGAAGAATCTTATATGTTATTTTTCATGTGCAAGTAAGGTCCTCTTCTTATGCATCAATGATGATGATAACCTAAGACTCTCCCATAAGAATGTTGTCAAAGCTTTATTGAAGTATGAGAGACTAACTGCATAAGTGATGAATTTCTCTAGCTTAAGCTATTGAAACACATGGGAATTTTCAGTTTAGGTGACTATTAATTTCAATTACTCCGGATATAATTAGTTGTTCTTTTAATAATCATGTTTATTTACATTAGTCATGTATATTTCTACAACTAAGGGAAGGTCAATATGAGTTTTATAGTTCCCAAAGAAGGTACCCTTTGAGTGTTCTCTCATCGAGGATATTTATTAGATGTGTTTTGAAGGCATCATCTTTGTTTGGCATTCTAACAAGCACAGCCACATCGCATCCTTATAAGCATGTACACACCCACAAATCAATATATTTACTTAGATTACAAATAAAATGACATAAGATTTAAAGTCAAGGAAAGTTACATCATGCACATATTCAAAGGTAGAAATCATAGCAATGATACTTTTGGTAGACTCCATGTTGTGATCTTTTCCTCCATTAGTTATTTCAGCATTAAGTTGAAGTTGAGAGATGTGATGCTAGATAAAATAGATGGTGTTATGTATAAATATTTTCTATTGCAGTCACTTGAATTTAGCTGACTACTGAATGGGCTTATCATGGTTTTTTATTTCACAAACTCAATGCAACAGAGTTTCTTCACTGTTCAAAAGAAAAAATAACCAGGGATGTGTTCAGCATAAGAGAAGATGAATAAGGTGGCCAAATACAAATGCATTAGTATTGCTCACAAGCACAAAGTTCTTTTTCTATTCATGAGTTGAATGAATCCAAGGAAAAACATGAATGATGCTTTGATCATATCATAAATTAAATGTAAGAACAATGCCAACCTTGATGAACCTATTGGAATTGAGATCAACACCAATAAATTATTGATGTTCCAATAATTCATGCACCTTCAACGACCTAATTAAAGTATTAAAGGAGTTTATATTGGGATCAGAATCACCATCACTACCAGAAGAAGCTTATATTACTTCAAGGCCATTATAGAAAGGAAACTCATAGCAAGACCCTACAACTTCTAGTGCAAAAATAGCCATTGCTGAACACTTTAGTAGCTTTGCAACATTTAAGGTAGCACCAATACTTTGAAAAGGTTGGCAAAGCAATTCTGTTAGCATATTTTTAACTAAGCATTATACATCTTTATCAACTTCAACTCTTAAGCATCTTCATTACTAACTTGTTGAGATACCACAATTGCAAATGCAAACTTTATTCAGCAGAATAGAAGTATTGATCTTAACAAGACAACTAACATGAACCATAGTATATTCAATTAAGGTAGATGCTCTAACAAAATGATAAATCGGTTTTCTTGATTAATAACCTCAATTTGTTGTCATTAAGCATCACTCCTCTGTCATCCTAAGGAGATTGCATATGTAAACCCTAGATTTTTCTATAATTTTTAAGTTCAAATCCTAGAATCGAAAGTCAACCGGAAACCCTAGTTAACAAAAACTTATGCCAAAATCCTAGAGTTTAGATCTGGCAATCCTGGGCTCTTAAACCCTAGACAACGGAATTAAGTTAATGATCTATAATAGTTCATAATAATATATGGAAGTATAAAAATACCATATTCACGAATTTCTGGTGTCTTTTGGATCCGAACGGGATCAGTTTTTGAAAACCATACCTGAAAACACAGGAAGGTAAGAATATTCCATTAATACCATTAGACTCGTAATAATGTAAGAAATAAAAAAAATATCAATTTCGTAATTTTTCAGTAACTAAAAATTATTGATATTGTAATTATATGCGTATTTTTTACTACCGGTAACTTATTAATCTTGTTTACTATTCATTGACCTATCTTACTTTTATTATCATTCACATATCTCTGCTTTTTTTTACTATCTATACACCTATTTTCTTACTTTTTACATTTTCAATACATCTTATATCAAATCATATTAATTATTTTCTTATAAAAATACAAATTTAATCCCTCTCTCTCCCTCTACACATAGAACCGACATCCCCCAAACCACACCCCCTTCCCCTCTTTGTACCATCTATATTTTTTTTCTTTTCAATTTATTTTATTACACACAATTTCCCTCCATCTTCAACTATAAATACCCTCTCTCCTCTACTTCTTTCACACCTTCAATTCACATAACAAAACTCTCTCAAAATCTCTGCACAAACTCTCTACAAAATTCTTCACTACCAAAACTCTCTTTCACCAATTCCACACAAAAATCCTCCTCTAAACATCAACTATCTACCACGTATCACTAACCACATAAACGTACATTCATCACATCCTTCTTATTACAAAAACACTTTTAGGTAAACTTCTACCACTACCTATTTACCCATCTCATATAACTTAGCATGGTCATGGTATTGTTTCTTGAAACTCATATGAGTTGTAGAAACAACAATATGTTCATGTTTTATTCTTCCACAAGCCAAGAAATTCTAAATTTATTGTTTTTTTATTATGATTATATATGTTGTTATTAATGTTATTATTGTTGATTATTATGCTTCTAATCTAACTCTATATATATTATTAAGTATATGTATATTTATATATTTTTAGAGCCTAATGCTCATTAACATTCTCTAACTTACTTTTATTATTGCTTTTTCTTTTCTTTCTTTTCCTTTTTTCTTTTAAGACTAGTCTATTCTTAATCTCGGTTTGCTTTGATGAAGCTAAGGTCCCCAATACTTGACCGGGTTACCTTAATAAAGTTAAAGTTCCCAATACTTGATATTATTATCTTGCTTTTTATCTTTTTTTATATTTTCATCATTTTCATATTACATGCTCATATACATGCATCCTCATAATGATATTGTCTCAACAAAATGAAGAGGAAATTTTCTTTAATAAAAGAAAAAGAAACTAAACTCTCTTAATATATGTTCTTGTCACAAAATCAAGATTTTGCTATTAAAAACGTAGAAAAAGTTATCTTTTTCCAACTTCTTTTCAAACTCATCTAAATTTTTTTAAATGACCATAAAGATAATTTTCTCAAAGAAGCTAGCTAGCAAAACAAACATTATCTCTTAATATGATAAGTCACATAAAGCTTATTAAAACTTAGTGATAATAATTCTTTGATAAGTAAATTTTTCTCAAAAAGCTTACTTATAGAATTTTTACGAACTTTATAGTAAAAAGCTTAAGAATAGAACCTTTTCAACTTCATAATAAAAACTAAAAAGTAAACTAGTTTTCGAAGTTAAAATCAAATCAACTCACTAACTTATAAACTCACTTAGAAAACAATAAAGGTTGCAAAGTTTTTAAATGATGCACCCGTCTTCAAAGAAATAAAAAGAATGTAAACTTGATAAATTTCAAAGACAATAGACATTATCAATAACTTAAGAATATAATAAAACATGATTTCCCAAGTAAAATTGGTAAAAGATTTAAAAGACTAAGTTTTAAAGATAAAATTACTTTTAAAGACTTAAGAAATGAAAATATAAGAGGAAAAAAATTTGTTTATCAAAACCATTTTCTTTTAAAAGGAGAAATGAATATACAACTCAAATTACTATAGATTATCAACAACTTAATAACAATTTTTGAAAAAATTCATTTCTTATTACTAGAAGTAAAGTTCCATAGAAATTCAAAGTTAAGAAAAATTTACTTGTTTGAAATTGGAAAACAAAATAAGGTTATACTCATTTATAATAATTCAAAGATTATAAAGTTTTTTTTTTTTTTTTTCAAAATGAGTTAGAAAAGAAATTGTTAGAATTCAAGCTTTCAACACCATAAGATAAATTGTTTCACGAAAAATAACCGTTGAGACAACCCATTAAATTTTGCATATAATATGAGTCTATATATGTATTCAAAGTATTTTCAACCATATAATTATCTATATTTTTTCCAAAGGATTTTTTTAGAATTATGAAAAGTTTGAAAATGATGTTTTAAGGGCAAGGATTTTTGTGATAGTTCTGTACCGACCTTTTTTGTGACCCCATATGCTTGTTATGACAAAAATAACCTTAGAAATAGATATATCTTTTCAAGTAAGTAGAAATCGGTATATTATATGTGAAATTCGGAGTTAAAATGAGCAAGTTATGGCTATTTTAAGTTGGAATTTCCTTCTACGCAAATTTTAACGAACTTAGTAAAATAGAATTACAAGTTTAAGTAGAACTTTCAAGAAATACTCATTTGGATATTTCTCTTGTTTAGGTGATGTGGAGACCAAGTTCCACTGTCCCGAGGATTTCCTTGACCAGAATCGTCCACACAAATGGCCGAGTGAGTTTATTTCTTACATTATGCACTTATGATTTTACTTGTAAAATTAATGGCATTAGATCTAGGAAAAGATAAAATGGAAAAATACATGTGCTTTATATACTTGGTTGAAATTATGATTAAAAATATTGATGCGGGAATTGTTTATAAAGAATGTTTGATCTAGTGTATGAATGATTCTCTGCAAATTCTATGATCACCCATTAAATATTTAATGATGCCATGAGTATTTAATTAAATTGAATTCATGGATATCATTGGGTGAGTTCATTACATTTATTACTATACCTTTGGTTGGGACAAAGGCTTAGTAAGGAGATTCATAAAGTTTGTAAATTCTATAAAGTGGCTAAGGATCGTTTGAAATTGAATGGTGATGAGAAAATACCTAACAAAAACATATCTGACAGCTAAGTTGTGGCTTGAAAGTAAACTACAAATAAGTTGGATTATTTTTTTTTTAAAGCAAAGAAGTTGCTAAAAATAAGAACTATCATGAAATTATGTTTAAGATGGCAGCCTATACGATCTGGAACACCTAAACTCGAATGGAGGGGAAAATCCATTCAACATATGATTCCTGGAAAATCATATGTATTGTTTGTGTCACATCGCGAGGGGTACCCTAAACGTGACAGTTCGTCGTACACAATACTAAAGCCTAAGAATGACTACTTCAGTCATACAAAAGCTTCTATATCATGTACAAGGCGTACATCACAACCAAGGGAACACATCGGAGTAGCGCAATTTACATTGATAATGATTAAGTAACAAGGCAAGGAGAATACTTATCATAAAACATAAACATGATAAATTACAATTCTTAAGGGCATATCTCTCTATTGTCTTCAAGTCAAAATAAATACACTTCTTAAAAATTTCCAAAACACTAACATAGTATACATTATATATAAGGAACCTTACAAAGTAACTTCATCCTATGTTCCCACTGCCTTCATAAAAGTTCAACAGCCTTCCATGACTTCCTTAGTGTCATGATCTTCGATTTAAGCCACGGGTATACCTGTTTCAACAAAATCTATGGGGTATAAGCTTACAACTAGCTTAGCGAGGTATTCCTTTTCATTCGCACCATGGTTTCAAACAAGTTCATTTAAATTTTCACACATATACTATGCATACAATGCAACAATCACGTGATTTCACAAATATATATAGTTATCCAAAAACCATATATAAAACGGATTTACCCCTCCGTATCAAAGGTTAGAGAATTATTGATGAAGATCCTCGACCTTCTACTGCTAGTCCCTAGTTCCCCGCCCAAATCATTCGGTTGGCTCAACTACGAACCTAGAGTTGCATTCCCCGAGCAATTTGGATTCTCTAGGAAGGAACATGGTCCGTGTCCCAGCATGATAGCAACCAATCCAACTCTATGCATAATAGTAGTAGCCTTCTGAAAGAAATATGACTCGATGGATGCTATGTGTAAGTATTTATGTTTCTTAAGCATTAATGGTGGGGGCGGCAATCAATCAATTTAGCAAACAACAAGCAGTCATATAAATAAATAAACAGAACACTTAAACAGGCAGTTTGAAGTTGCGATATTCTTAATTCTTATTTCACACATAAGCATAGAATCACATATATACATATTCCTAGATTCTCCATATATATCCATTTTTATCTTTCTTAGTATATTAATTCCACTACTTTACAAGCACAAGCAAGGTAATGAAATTAAGAGGAATAACTCACTCGTTCATTTCGCAATCTTCTTAGTCGTAGCAATCCTCAGGAAAGATAATCTCGTATCCTTCGTTACCTAGAAAAAAGAGATACTCGGGATGAGTATTCAGTAGAAATTCTACTTAAACTTTCTAATTCTATTTCACTATGCTCGTCAAAATCGCATAGAATGAAATTCCAATTTAAAATGGCCATAACTCGGAATTTCACATATAATATACCATTTTCTACCTATTCGAAAAGATCTATCCATTTCTAAGGTTATTTTTGTCATATAAGGTCTTTTGGGTTCCAAAACCGTAGAGTACATATTCAAAATGAATATTTCTAGATTTTGTGAAACAATTTTCCAACTCAATTTCATTCAAAATAGTAAATATATATATATATATATATGATTGATAAATCCCTTGAGTATATAGATAAGCTCACTTTATATGCAAAAATTTTAATGGTAGAGTCTCAACAATTTATTTCATAAAATAATTCATTTTGAAGTGTTAAAACTTAGCTTGACAAATTTCTTTTCAAGTATTTTGAAGAAATTTTATATTTTCCTAGGTTATTATAAATAAGTATATTTTTATTTTATTTTTCTCATTCTTTTTTTTCAAAACAAGTAAATTTTCCTTTAACTTTGGTCTTTTATAATTTTTACTTCTAATGATAAAAGGTCAAAGTTATCAAAAGTTTATCAAGTTGTTGATAACCTATTTACAAATTTGCATTTAGAATGGTCTTAGTTCTTTTTGAATTTCTTGCTCAAAATATAAGTTCTAGTTTTCTAAAACTTGGTCTTTTACTTCCTCTACAAATTTTATTTGAAAAGAATCTTCTTTATTGATAAAATCCTTTGTTTTTGATCTTATCATATTTATAATTTTTGAAAATAAGTTTTTTCTTTAGAAACTTGAAAATCATTATTTCCTAAGTGAGTTTATAACTTTATGGGTTGATTTTATCTTAAATTTGAAAACTAGTTTGCTTATTGGTTTTGTTATGGAGTTAAAAGAGTTTAATCTTAAGCTTTTTGTGAAAACTTTGAATACTTACAAATTATTTTACGAAAACTTAGGTTACCATATTATAAAAAAGAAAGTGTTTATTTCTTATATTTCCTTGGTAAAGCTATTTTCATTATTTTGAGAAAACTTATATTATTCTAGTTCTATGTTATTGATAATAACTCTATTATTTAATAACAAGTCTCATAATAGAAAATTCGGTTTCAAGTTCCTTTAAAGAAAATTTCTATTTTTAAATTTAGTTGAGACAATATCATTATGTAGATGCATGTATTATGAGCATCTAAAATAATAAGAATATGAGAAAAACTAGAAGCAAATAATAATAAGCAAGATAATAAAAATATGAAATATTGGGAACCTTAGCTTCATCAAGGTAACCCGATCAAGTATCGAGAGCCTTAGCTTCATCAATGCATCATGGGACTAAGAATAGACTAGTCCCAAAAAGAATAAAGAAAATAAAGAAAATTTTGTTTTGACTTGATATGGACAAGTCTAAGACTAGAAAGACTAGTCTTAAAATAGCATGAAATAAATAAATTGCAAAGCATGAAATTAAATAAATAACAAGTAAGCTTATATACTCTAAAGAATATACATAGATACATAAATATATTTAGTTAGATATGAATAAGAAATTAGCATAATAACAATAATAATATCATTAATAATCAACATATAAATGAACAACATAATAAAATTTGAATTTCATATACAAGAACAAAACATGAACATGTTGTTGCTTTTACTACTCATATGAATTTCAAAACAAAACCATAGTCATGTTAAGTTACATGACATGGGTAAATAAATAGGAATAGGAGTTTTACCTAAAGTATTTATGTGGTAGGAAGTAAAAGATGAATATTGGATTATATTGTTAGTGATATATGATAGATAGTTTGTGTATAAAGAAGGATTTTTGTGAAGTATTGGTTTAAGAGAGTTTTAGTAGTGAGCAATTTTGGAAAGAGGATTTGTGGAGAGATTTTGGGAGAGTTTTGGTAGTGAAATGAGTTGTGTGAAAGAATGAAGGAAGAAAGGGGTATTTATAGAGTTTTGGAGTAGAAATTAGATGTAATTAAATTAATTGAAAAAAGAAAATAATTGAGAGTGAAGAGAGAGAGGGGGGGTGGACAGCAAGCATGGGAGGAGGAGAGAGGAGTGATTAAAAAATTAATTTTGAAAGAAAAGTGTAAGAGAAGTTTACTAATATATGGTGTAGAATTTTTATGAAAAAAGAAAATTGTAAGAAATAGGTATATAGGTTGTAAGAATATATAGTAAGAAAAAGTAGAGATAGGTGAATAGTAATGAATATTAGAAAAGTACTATAAATAGTAGATTAGACAGATAAAATACCGGTAGTAATAAAAATACACGTATAAATGCTATATTTGTACTTTTTAGTTACCGAAAAATTCTAAAACTGATATTTTTAGAAACCTTATATTTTTACGAGTCTATTGGTGTTGTCGGAATATTTTTACCATCCAATGTACCGGGGCATTGTTTTTGAAAACTGATCCCGTTCGGATCTGAATGTCACTAGAAATTCACGAATATGATATTTTTAAACTTTCCTATATTATTACGAACTATTATCAATAATAATTTCCATTTTGTTGTTTAGGGTTTAAGGGCGCAGAATTGGTGGGTCTTAAACACTAGGGTTTGTTGTAAGCTTTATTGACTTTTAGGGTTCCGGTTTGACTTCCGGTTTTGCTGAGTTATTCGTAAAATCATAAAATTTTGGAGTTTTTGCCCGTATTATATTTTTAATTCAATATTTATGGTTTATCTCATTTTATTTGTGATTATTTAATAGTTTTCAATTCTCGGGATCGTTCAACCAAGTCTAGGGTTATGGGTTAACTTAGTTTGATTTTTGGTGAAAATTAAAATTTTTTATTCTAAAATTCACCGAAAGATTTAAGATATTAGTATTTCGTTGTCGAGCATTATTTGGATATATCGTATTGATTTGTGTGTTAGAAATTGAATAGATGATTTGATTGGTGTACGGATGTTAAATCAACCGATAATTGGATTTTCTATTTTGTTTTGAGGGTTCTCTTTTTCTCAAGATTAAGAATTCTCATGTTTGACCTAAATTAGAATTTGGTTTTAACTTGGGTTGATTTTTAGGATTTCGGTTTTTGGTATTAGACTTCTAGGATTACTTTCTAAAAATTATGAAAATTTCAAGGGTTTATAGTTTGCCCATATGCTTGTGCATCTCATGTAGTTGTTTAAATAAACTTGTTTTGATTATTGAATGTCGAGTGTTTAATTGTGGAAATAAATCTCACTAAGCATGTAGCTTATACCCTCTTAGGTATCTTTTGTAGTTCTTGTACATTTTGTGGGAACCAAGAGGTTATTTTACTCAAGTAATGCTTTTAAGCTGATATCTTATGGATAGCAATGTAAGTTAGAAGTAGATACGGAATCCCAAGAGAAGTTTGAATGTGTAAAGTATTTCAAGATGGACTCTTTATTAGACTTAGTCATCTTTGATAGGGGAATGCCCCTTAACATTGTAAAGACTCCTTTTAAGTTTTTATGAACCTTATTTATATTGTTATGATTTATTCTCTTAATTTCTATTATGAATTACTGCTTAAACGATATGATCCAAAGTTTGATCTGCTACGATCATAAAAGTATGCCTTACACCCAATATTGAGACTTTCGAGATGACTAAGGTTGTAATACTTAAGTCTTAATATTGAGTGTGGTAGGCTATCGTATTTAAGGTACCCTTTGGGGCATGACAGCATATATTACTCTCCTTGGATTGACGATGCATGCATTCCTTATATTCCCCTTTGAATACTAGATGCACGTGCACATGATGACAAGGTTCAACCTTTATGACCCCATCATCAATACTCTCAACAATCTGTAATAATAATTAACGTATGATTGGACTAAACAACTTTGTGACAAAAGAACCAATTTGATTGTAAATCCAGATAATGGTTATGAACAATATATCTATATTGCTGAAAATAGTTATGTATTTATAAGCCCAATATCATTAAATTAGTGAAGACATTATTAGAAATATTGTACTTTAGCTTCACAGAAGTAGACATCGGTATGGCAAAGAGCAATGCAAACAATCTTCACGTGGAACTCCATAGCCTATAGATGGAGGAGCCACCTCTACTTCTTCTATTATAAGTGGTTTTTCCATTTTCCCATGCAACAACAACTGCATTCATCACATATTTGATGCTATTAGGACCTTAAATAACTCATAGCAATCTCCTATTTGAGACTTAAGAGACTTAAAACATAACTAATGAGATGATATGAAATTAAGAAAGCATACCCCTACAATGCAACGAATGACTTTCCCATGGGTGTTTTAGCCATATTTGTTATAATGCTATTAATTTTCTTTTTTCCTTGAAGTCTTAAATTGGATTGAATAAACTCTTTTCATTGTAATGAATTGTGAATATCCAATATTCATATGGGCATATGTAGTTCTGAGTTTTCAATAGGTATCCTAACAAAACAAAACAAGCCAATCGGATGACCATTTTCATGCTACCATGGTAATGTTTTACTCCATGGTTTCTTTCTCTCCTATTGGATACCAGTCTAGTTGCGCCCTTCTGGTTTCAAGATTCAACTAATTGACCTCTTGTAATTTTCTTCATGGGATGGAATGTCATGGGATGCGATAAGCCAAAAAAAAAAAAAGCTTAGGAGTATTATCCTAGAAAGTACTTGTATTCCTCAAAGAAAGAAAAAAAAAATGGCTTTTACCAAATCAAATGGAAGACTTTTTTTCTTTTTTGGGCGACTCTAAATGGAAGACTTGACCCAGTACAATAATGGTGTTAAAGGTCAATATTAAACTGGAAATTCAACCGTTATTGGATCACTGGTACTTAAAAAGGGGTTAGATTCAATCAATTGAACCAAAGGGATTAATGGTATAACACTTGTTTTATACCGGTGAAAAAAACAGAAGGAAAAAAGAGAAGAAAAATTATTAAAAAAAAAACAACACAAGTATACCGATGGCAAAAATGGCTAAATAGGCTTGTCATAGTTCTTTTCATTTCTCACCTTGATTCTTCTACAGTTTGGTGCTTTTTGGTGCAATATCTTTCTATCTTTTTTAGCCTTATTGCATGCCTTAGTTTCTAAATTTGATCAATATAATGATCTACCTCTATCAATATTCACGCTAATCAATGGAAAATGTTTATTCTCTATTTCTATTCTTTATTTTATTTATTTTAAAAAAATGATTAAGATTATATTTTAAATTTATTTTACAATATTATTGTTGATGTATGGATTAGATTGCAAATTTGCAATGATCATGTGCGTGCAACATTTGATTTTCGCTACACATGATTTCAAATGAGTGACTTGAAATGATACAAGGATGACTTAAAAAGAGATAATAGGAGGAATGAGTAAGTGATCTCAGATAACTCGAACACACACGTGACATATAGAAGAGTTATATAGCAACAATCCTATAGTTATTGGAGAGGGCCAATGTGTTCTTTGTTCTAAACCTCATGTGATCTCCGAGATTACAATTCAACAATATGACGACATTTTTTCTAAATCTTTGAAATGTACCAAATGAGGAGGACCCTTGGGATATTAGAGTTTATTCATTGACAACATCCGTTAGATTGTGTGATGTGTCAACGCTGCAAATGGGTCATTCTATTAATAGATCATTCCACGGCTCATATTGAATTTAATCCCATGGAGAGCTTTTTTTTTTTTTTTTTTTTTTTTTTTTTTTTTTCTAATGCATAAGCTTCTTTGAAAAGGTTAGGAGTGAACATACTAATCCAACAATCCTTACTCTAAGCTCACGATGCTAAATTTCCTATAAGTCATCCCAATACATGGATTAGACTCTTTAAACTCACATAGTCTAAAAGTCAAATCCAAATAATTCATATAATTAATTTAGCCCTCCACGGTTATTATGAAGCTGCCTTTTTTATTATAATTGGTAATATATGAAAAAGAAAATCAATAAAAATATGATAACATGAAAAAAGAGGGATAAAATGACAATCTTGTGTGACTTTTTCTCTAAATAACGGAACTTATTCCCTCATAGAAGTGGCAATAAAACCCTTTATTTACAGGTAAAAAAATCACTTTTTGCACTCCACAATTCAATCTGGAGTAGTACTTTCTGCATACAAAGGCAGTAAATCTGGCATAATAATGTATATACATCAATGAACTTGCTACTTCAATATGTATTTACCCAAAAAAAAAAAAAATTTGAAAGAAAAATCAATATCGTGCCTTGGACATCTTATGCAAATTTCATCTTGCCCAAGCTGATAATCTGACTAATGGAACATCATTCCATTCCAACATCATCTCATTCTCACGGTCCCCAATCTTCACCTTGTAACAACCCTTTCCTTTCACTATTTCACTTGCTTCATTAATGTTTTCTCTACTGATTCTCCAACCACTAATCTCAATTCCACCTGAAACATCCAAACCTGCCTTTCTTTCCCTCCATCTCTTCACACAATCATGAGAAGAGATGAAGGGTGATACAAAAAGGGACTCCAGAGCCACTCTTGCTTCTGCTAATTCACATGTAAAATCTGACTCAACTGACTCCAAAATTGCCTTGAAATACTTCAAGTACCATTCAAAAAACTCACCAAACTCCGAACATGTTAATTTTTCACATGGTTGTGCCTCACCTATTGTTATCATCCCCTTATTACAATATTCAATCACATCCTTAGCTATTCCTAGAAATTCAGTGACAAGTTTTCTACTTCTTAACCTTCCCATATGTGGAAGACCTACCATGCAATTGAAAACCATGTACTCTTTTGCGCGATTTTTACCATTTTTGATGTTTCTCGCCACTTCATGCACCAAATCCTGCATCCTCAGTTCTTGCACCAACAGTTTTACTCCACAAACTTTAGCATGTTCGTAGAGTCTTCTTCTTGTCTCATCAAAACTCGACCTTAGATGTGAAGAGCAACTGTTGCCATCTCCCCCATCATCTTCATCTTCGCTATTTATCGATGTTAGCTTTAACGTTTTGTTCAATATTTTCATCGACTCGATCATGCCAGGCCATTGAACACCTTCTCCAAGTCAAAATCGATGATATGGACAATCTCAGCATCAGGAGGTAGTGATTCAATTATTGTTGAATTTGCCGTAAAATGGGCGAATTTCCCATACGGCGAGATTTGGTAAAAAGCTTCAAAAGCTATTTCCATATTTTTTAAAGCTTCTTGGTTGATCAAGTTTGTCTGCTGTTCATGGGGTTGTTGGAACAAATTGAATGCCAAACGTTCCATGGTTTCACCTAGGTTGGCTTTCTCGCTTACACTTCTAGAAATCACCTCTATGAGCTCATTTTGATCGTTTTCCGATCGCCTCTCCATAAGCTTGAAAAAGATGTTCAATCTGATTTGGATGTCGATTTCCATGTCTTCCGATGGTAAAACTAGTGGAGTTTCTTGAGATTGGATTATTGTGGAGGGAGGTGGTGTTGGTATTTCTTTGACTATTGATGGACATGGACTCCAATCCACAGTTCTTGAAATGATGAACCATAAATTGTATCGATTTCAGAACAAAACCCATCAAACTCGCTTGATAGATTCTCCATGGGGTATGGAAGAACTTGAAAGGAATCATCAAAACAGGAAATTGGTCAAACTCCATTGGGAAAGTGTAGGGAAGAAAGCGGATGACAAAGTGTCAGAGCAAGAAGAATCATTTCCCGGACTTGATAACATAGGTGATGAGAATGAAGACCATTCAAAGCTGCCAACATAAGGTTCTTGTGAATCTAGACCAGGATTTTCCATCATGATTTGATCTAGATTTGATAATCAAAGCAAGACCAAGTGGGTCTAAGAAATTCTGTTTGCATCATCCCTTTGGTTTTGGGTGTGTCTATACACTTAATATACTCTTGTTTTTAATAGTTTCTTCTTCTTTACAGATGGTCAGTGTTGGTTTTGTGTTCGGATGGAAAAGAAGGGAATTTATTAAAAAAACTTTCACAAATAATCCAAACAAAGGATTAAAATATAGTAAAAGTACCAATCACTTCACCTTCCTTTTCAAGAGTTCCATTCCTGAGAGTTTAAGCATTCTATTTTATTGGGAGCTTCTGATAAATGAAGGTTCCATGACGCATACCGATCAATTTCTATTTCTTTACACGTATTAATTAATTATTGATTAATATTATAATAAGTTTCTGAGTCAATTCAAAGCAATTACCTTTCAACAAGATGGAAGGAACTTCTGATAAGATAAATGAAAAAAACAAATTAGCTGGACGGTGACGTCGGGTTCTTCCCTTCATTTTCATTTAATGGAACAAGTCCTTGCCTGTTACTATCAAACCAAC
Organism: Combretum micranthum; assembly: GCA_024138025.1. Classification (NCBI taxonomy): domain Eukaryota; kingdom Viridiplantae; phylum Streptophyta; class Magnoliopsida; order Myrtales; family Combretaceae; genus Combretum; species Combretum micranthum. The sequence goes on along the minus strand of JAMXBD010002707.1, from coordinate 79,934 downwards.
TGGCAGTGTTCTTTTTATATATGATACTTTAAAAGTTCTACTATCAATCTGAAATATAAGGTAAAGACTTATAATTGTAATGCTATTTTACGTTAACTTTTCATCATATCATTTTACTAAATTTTTTGTAATAATGTAAAATTATCTGAATGAAATTTTTGGAAATGTAAGTTTAGATATATGATTTTATAAGCATACAATTATATTATTATTATACTTAAATTCTATATCGAATCACGAGTTAATAATGGTACAACTTATATATATATATATATACACATATATTGAATAATCTTAACTTTTTAATATTTTTATCTTCAAATACATACACACATTTCGGTAATGTCTTTGAGTTTTACCAAATGGGAATGGGAGGGGAGGGGTGGGGGGACCAAAGAATAGGAAGACCCGAAAAGAGACCATCCTTCACGTCAAACTATTTTAAATAATTAAATGAAATGACACAACCGGACAAGCAAATGCATACAGTTTATAAGATTAAATAATCTTCATGGCCAATAGACGAAGGCACTCTTCATGCAATTAAAATCAAGTTAGTTTTCGTCATTCCATAAATATTAAATGGAGTTTAATGTATCTGAAACACTTCTTTTGACAGGGATAGGAAAAAGCCCAAATTTACCTTCCATAGCCTATAATTATATGGGCAGTAATGGTTCCAAGCTTGTTTGGGTAATATGATATTATGTTTGTTGCTTTAGCAGAATTTGATATTGGTATAAAGGAAGGACCAAATTGGCATCATATTCTGTAATACGGCTTTCATCGATATGAGATAATTTTATATATTAGTCTTCAACGTTTCATCAGTTTATCTAATCCAAACCACCATTTTCTGTGAAGATAATTTTGTGCTCTTTAGCGGTAGCGTGTCTTGTTTGCGCATGGTATGTGAAATTATTTTGAAATAAATTAAGTTATAAAAAATAAAATTTCAAACTCAAAATGAAAATTTAGCCAAAGAATATTATATTTTTTAGTCCATTTTCCATTTTCAAGGGCCAATACGTCATACCACAACCACATGCACATGAACAAACATCATACAAATCCACATTCGATATAGTAACATATGCAGCAATTATAAGTTGTTATCTTTAATTAGCCAAGTAAACAGCACAGTTTAGAACCATTTGCAACTAACCTTGAGTAACTCAAGACTCCATGAAAACAATAATATATATAGATACTTATAAATATACTGATGTTGGTTACTCCCCACATACCCTGGATAGCATACTCGTACCATTCCAAAACTAATGGAATCATCTTTGTACATAATTCCATTTGGAATAACGCCACACAGTAATTATCAGGGCGCTGTCCTAGTGGCACTAGTACTCCCGATCCACTAGACCTAAGACAAACACAAGCAACAACCAATCTAAAGCCAAATATCATTAAGTTCATTTGCAGTTTCTAAGCCTACATTCACAAACAACAATCAAGATAAGGACATACTTGATACAACATCATGACTAGTTAACTTAGCTTGACTAAAGACACCTGAACACAAGTAAACACTCACTCAAAACTTATTTCAATAGGTAAATGTACTCCTAAGGTCATCTAAACCCCTAAACTAACAAGAACTACAACTATCATAGGTTCTAGCACAACTTCTTACTTAGATTTAGGAGTACTTAAAAATAGGCTAAGAGTTTAGGTGTTTAAAAAGGTCAAAAATGAGGAAAAAAAAAGAAAGCTTCGAAGTCCTCCTGTGGTTACGCCTAGGGTTGTAAACGAGTTGAGTCAAGTTGATACAATACTAAGCTCAAACTTGACTAGAATAAACAACTCAAAGCTCGAACTTGATCGAGCGTTGATTTTTAAGCTCGAACTCGACTCGATTTAATATTCGATAAACTTGAACTTGACTCTATTAAGCTTGATTATTTTTTAAAATATCGATTTAACTATATAGAGTATTTAATACTCGATAAACTCGAACTTGACTCGCCTCAATTTAATATTCGTTTAAGCTCACAATCTCACCGAGTCGAGTATTTTGAAACTCGAACTTGAGTTTGAATTGATTGTAAGTGAGTCGAATTCGAGATTTTACCGAATTGAACTCAAGTAGGTCGCGAGCTGCCTCGACTCACTTATAGCCCTAGTCACGCTCGTGATAGAAGATGTCATAGGCTTTGGAAAAATGAAACATAACAAAACTCCTTTATCGCTCCTATTCCAAGGGACATAATGGGGGTGGTGACAGCCATTACAGCCTCTATCATGACCATGATTTTCCATCACTCGTTACACTCGAGAAGATCATGGCCTATGATATGGGCATGACCCCCTATACAAACCCCCTTTACATCAAAACGTGGAAAAACACCAAAGATTTTTAACTCAGACCAGACTCACAAAGCATACTTATCAACATGAAAACATCATTATAAACATATTTCTTGAACACGAAATATGTTCCTTTCTCCTTTGATTGCAAAACACTAAAATCTCCAAGAAAAAAACTTAGGGTTTCGCAAAACTCCTCCAAAAGATTATATCCCTTCAATACCCATAAGAAAACTCAAAAAAGACAACTCTTTTAGATCCAAAGGATTGAAAATGAGAAAACTTACCTATTGATTTGCCTACACGATTCCTTGGAACAAGATACAAGCTTGAGAGAGAGAGAGAGAGAGAGAGAGAGTCCTAGATTTGGCTCCTTGTGAAACTGTTAAGAGAGAGAGATACATTTCTTTTAGGTGAGAGTTGACAACACTTATTTTATTAATAAAGACTTATTTGCCCTCTTATTTAATAGCATATGACATCCTTGCCTTTCATTATAATTTATTTTATTTTATATTACAAAAACTCTCAAAGAGATTACGAAAGAAAAGAACTCTCACATTTTAGAAATAAATTGTTTTCTTGGTGTAGCTCTATATAACGCGATTAGACATGTTTTCAATTATATTTATTTTTTGTGATATTATGACAATAAATTAAATACTGTGATTAGATATAAAATTTGTATTCACATAAAAAATAGTCTAAATATTAAATACTATTTATTTATTTTTTACTTTTTCATTACTTTTTAATTTACATTTATATTTCTTATCTATATTTTAAATAATTTATACATAAATTTCTTGGCTTGTTTTTCATTCATTTATTTATTTCTTCCATTTCATGGACCCAAGCAGGCCTGCCCATGGGTCAAAACCCTTCTCCAAAGCTTGAATATGATCTTGGACTTGTCAATCCTTGTAAGATTAAAGCACGAGTCAAACTCGACCATAGGGATGTCTAGTTATAGCTAATTAGCGCTACAAATTATAGCCTATGTTCAATTAGCAAACAAATTATAAAAAATTGCATCTTTTGGTGCCTCAACTTCCTAATAGAGTATCTTAAGTCCTAACACTAAGTTAATAGGCTTGCAAAACAGCAATAGGTCAGTAGGCATAGGAGTGTTGTTTGGTGGCCACCCTGACTGTCACATTACTTGAGTATATCATTGGGGGACATCTCGAAGGAGTTTTATAAATCATCATAGGTAACTGATTTGTGGAGGCAGTGAGGATTTTGGAGGTTTCATGCTTGGTAGCCAAGAAGTCACTAAGGCGACATAGCTCGAGTAGGGGACCTAGGTTAAGCAACGAAGTTTGACCAAGTGTAATTTGTCTATTAATATAGTTTTGATGATAACAAAAAGTATTTAAAAAAACTAACATGCTTCTTTGAATGGGTGCATATATGATCCTTAATAAAATAAAATTTATAAGATATGAAAAAGAATATTTTTTGCAATTTTACAAAAGCTTTCAATAAATTTTATAATGTAAAATGAGTTGGTACAAGGTAAAGTAGGAGATACACAATGATACTAGAGGTTGACAAAGTTCACCAAAAGTTAGATTAGAAAATCAATAGCAAGCATATCTAATAAGCGAAGCTTATCAAAAGGTGAATTAAAAGATCATCTTTATGTTAGTGGATGTATGCAAACTCAATCAGAAGGAAATTCAAAAGATCTACATCATGATAAATGAAAAGATGAAGTTTAGTCAGAAAACAATTCAAAAGGCTAAATGATACAAAAGTAGTGTTTTAAGTAAGAAATGCTAGTTTTTCCAGAAGGTCCAAAAACAAGATAAATTTTATCAAACTCATCTAGAAGGTAAAGTAGTTAGTCTGCTCGGTTAAAAAAAGATTTTACAAATTTTTTTATAAATAACTATGAGTTGAATCTTTAATATTACTGAAGACTCAACTCCACTTAGCGAAATTATATGAGTACTATACTCATTGTGTTTGACATAAGTAGGACTTATATTGTAACACCCTAAAATAAGGCATTACAACCCACCATGTGTCCTCTCTTGAAAAAGACAGACTAAGGCTCTAATCTCCACAAATATACAAATATCACATGTAACCACACATAAGGTATCTTATGGAGTACTCAACACAACCTGTATAACCTGGAACATAGCTTCTGAATAAACTTCTGATTTAAAACAATCATACAAGTTGGCAATACCAAGCCAACTAAACCACACCACAAATTACATGAAAACCTTCTTTACAACCTAGAACTTCCTACAAAAATCTATTCCCAAAGTCTTTACATAAAACATAAAAACATAAACAGATAATTTCCTAGTCTTTAATATATCTAAACACTTCTCTTCTTCCATGAACTTGTAAACTGCAAATCTAACTCTCAGCTAAGTAATTCGGTCCACTATCGCCATCCCTTTGATCAAAGATCAGATCATAACCCGAAATATCATATGCAATGTCTTCATCACCTGTACCTGAAATTTTAAAAAGTGAGCTACCAAGCCCAATACGATAACTCTAATCCTTAAAAGCAAATGCAAATGCAAATGCACACGTAACAGGTATATATATCAAATGCATTTAGTCTAATGCAAGCAATCATTTGTTATCTTTTTATAATCAGCAAATCAACACAATTCAAAACTATGTATACTATAATCCCGAACTCGAAGTAACTTAGACTCCTCTTTAAAAACAACCAACTCTTTGAAATAAGGTAATTATATACATATATGGATGAGTGGTTACTCCTTAAACATCCCTGTTTCCCCCTAATTCTACCGAAATCATATCAAAGCACAAGTCCACTAGGAACAGCCTCATACTAAGATCATCAAGGTATCTCACCAGTATCACTGTCTACTAGGTCTTTACTGGTCAAAGCCAAGCACAACCAAGCAGACAATTATTAAGCCGAATAGAATTAAGTTTATTATAAAGTTCTATCCCTACAGCAAATCAAGCAATGCTATTCTACAAGCAAAAACAACAAGAAGGGATTGGTCGTACCTTTCTCAAATTTAAGAATACAACTCAAATCTCAAATCTGATATCAACAACAACAAAGACAACCCGAACTCCTATATCAACACCAACAACAATTTCATAAACTCCAAATATCCTGTTACAACATATACATACATCAAAAGATATAAACATGTTATCAATATATTCTAACAGACATGAATTCTCCACAAACCCTAACCTGACAAGAAATCTCCATATTTGCACCATCTACTCCGATCGAATGCCACAAATATCCTCAAGAACAACAATGAACCGCACAAAACTCCACAATACCAAATATTTCACCAAAACCCTAGATTTGCATATCAACAACAACGTATAAGGATTGTCTAATGATACATTGATTAAAACCATTGTAGAGGAGATACAACTTACCGATTTAGATCATTAAGAACCCAACCCACATCCACCAATTCGGATCTCACCCAAAGCTCGGGTTTCCTTCATGCAAACAACCATAAAGTCCTAAGTACTTGCATGAAATTCGCATAAAGCATGTAGGAGAACATTATACTTACTTGATCAACCACAAAACTCACTCCTTATCCAACCGGAATAGATTAAACTGAGATCTTAATCCTTCCCACGTTTTCCTCCAAGAACACAACAAAACCCTAAAAGATCTTACATAAATCTGAGGAAAACATGTTGTAGATGGATTATGATCACTCACCTTTGATCAAACTCACCTTAAAAGGAAACCTTAACACCTGGATATCAAGAGCAGATCCTACATGCTCAGAGCAAGAAAGAAAACAAGGAGGAACGTTTGTCATAACTGCTGCTTGTGCTCGCGTATTTATAGAATTTTCACTCCAACGCTAGCAAATCTGATATCTACGTCGATAGCGTAGAAACCTAGGAGGCGGCATTCATCATGCAACAAAAATCCTTCGCGTTGTTCAGAACGTCATATGCCGACAAAACCCAAGGCAACGCAGGTTGCGTTCGGCTCCGGCGTTAGACAATAATACTTCTGATCCAAATCAACACTGACAAACACACACACATACTCCAGTGTTCGACTCCAGCGTAAGAAAATTTATCATTGTGGACATCCTACGCTGGTCTCTACACCGATGGCGTACTCCTTCCAAAAGCTGGCGCTGGATTTGCAGAAAATTGCAAACATCCGCATCTTCAACAAATGTAAATCCAAACTCAAATTAAACTCACTTAACTCATCTTTTGACATTTCTCTTATCTTATATCATCTCATGATTGTCTATTCAATTTGTATGTTACATATATCATGGGAATTACGATTATTTATTTATTTCTGAAGTTTAGCCGAATTTTCCTATGAAGTATAAGAAGGATTATCTCAAAGGAGTTTTGTTAAATCTATTTACTAGGTAAAAAGATATTTTTAGGATTATTTGTTAATTATTTCAAGAATTATGGACTAATGAAGACCAGATGATAGGAATAAATGATAAATATATGAAAATAAAGCTTTCACAAATCAAAGGATATTGATCCATAAGTTCAACTGAAACTTATCCATCTTCTCTAGCTTTAATTATTTTGATTTTAAGGGAAATATTTATGTTGATTTATCCAAAATTTTTAATTGTTATCTCCAAGCAATGGATAACTTTTTCAAAATAAAAAATACCAACTAGTTTTGACCAATGAATCACTAGATAGTAGCTATAAGATATTTTGAGAAATATTCCATTCCCAAAGTAAAATTAAACTTTAAAATTTTTAGATTAAATCACTAAGGTTTTCTCAACTTAAATTCCATGAATTCCACTGGATAGCCATTGAAGGCAAGTTTTAACACTAGTTGAATTTTGACCATGGATGATAAGAAGATTAAAAAGAAGAACAACTAGCTACAACTTGATCCTTTTGTGTATTGAAAATTCTAACCAATTTTCATATATTCACAAGCTCTTACATTAATTTCTAAATTATTCTCTAATCTTATATTGTAGAGGAAATAAAATTATCCTCATATTATAGGTAGCAAGGGAAACTTAGTAATGAAAATTTTGTCAAGTGTTATCTTGACTATAAACTCTCAAAGTTTTGATTTTGATATAGTGGAATGAAACCAGTGAAGGCGACTAAGTCTTGAGTAATGGAGCTAGAAGAAAAGACTGATGCATAAGGTAGAACATGTGTAAATTGCAACATCCAATCTTTCTTCTTTCGCTACTTCTTTTTAATTTTGCAACTTTTCTTTTATTTGTCATTTATTGTTTATGACATTCATTTAAAGCATAATCAAAGGGGATTATTTTCCCAATTGAAAAAGTTTAAATTTTCAACCATGATCAATTAGAATTTTACATAGATTCGGTAGGTCAAATGAATTTCCTTCTATATTGATCTTGTAGCATGCAAGCTTCATGTGGTAGTAGTGGTAATTCCTTAATTCCTTAAATACTTTAACTAGGCTGCTAAAGGCACGCGAATTACTTAAGCATCAAGACTAATTGGTCTTGATCTCAAATATAAGTGCTTCATCAAGGTTAGCATTGTTCTTACATTTAGTTTATGATATGATTAGAACATCATTCATGTTTTGCTTAAGATTCATTCAACCCATAAATTCAAAAAGAGCTTTGTGCTAGTGAGCATTACTAATGCGTCTATATTTAATCAACATAGTCATCTTCTCTTATGCTAAACACATCTTTGATTAATTTTTCTTTTGAACAGCTAAGAAATTGTTTGGCCAAAAAAAAACCAAGAAATTTGGTTGCACTAAATTTGTGAAATCGAAAAACATGACAAGCCTATTCAGGAAGTAGGTAAATTCAATTGACTACAATAGAAAATATTTAGATGTAACACCATATATTTTGTCTAATGTCACATCTCTCAACTTTATGTTATTGCTAAAATGACTGATGGAGGAGTTGATCACTATGAGGAGTGTATCGGAAGTATCAATGCTATTATATTTGCCTTCAAATGTATGCATGATGTAACTTCCCCTTGATTCATTTTATTTGCAATCTATGTAATATATTGATTTGCGAATGTCTAAATGTTTATATATGCATTATAGGGCTGTAAAGCGGTTGTGCTTGTTGGAGTGTCAATCAATGAATGCCTTATTGAGATAACACTCATAGGGTACCTTCTTTTGGTAACTATAAATCTTGTACCAACCATCCTTCGGTTGTAGGAATTTACATGAAAAGGTAAATAAATAAAGACAAACCAAGTATGACTAAGAGAGTTAGCAACAGAGTCCCTGAGTTAACTTGTGCCATAGTTATATTAGGCCAAACTTGAGGAGCCCTATGTTCAAATATCTCATCAACAACATTAAAAACATTCAAACTTTTGCATTTGGGTGCCATTCTTAAAACTTTTGATTAGGAAACTAAAAGAGAGAAATTCCTAAGACTTTGTAAAACATCAAGACACAAAATGTCATGTGTCTATGGTTAAACCATTTTTATTATTTTTTGCACTATGTTCTTTGACATATATGTTTCCTCAAAAGACTTGGGTATGACTACTTTACCACATCTTCCATCTTGATAAGAATATATAAGGCTTGGAACTATTAACTAAATTATATAAATAATTTCATTAATCGAATCAAACAAATGATGTATTGCTTTTATCTACAATAATTCACTAATCAATACATGTAAGTGGAAATTAGTAAAGCGCTAGTGTTGCAAATGGTACTTGAACTTTGGTGAAATATAAATAGATACCTAAACTTGGAGATTAATCAATTTAATACCTGAAAAAACTTTTCGTACACACCAAAAGTATATCTGTTAAGTTCTTTTAGGTACTAAACTGAATAATTTCAAGTTTTTCAAGTATTAAATTGATTAATTTCAAAATTTAGGTACTAAATTGATTAATTTAAAAGTTACTATGCCTAATTGTGTATTTTGTCAAAGTTCGAATACCATTCATGACATTAACTCATTAGTAAAGTATCTAAACGAATCAATAAAATTCAAAACATAAAACAAAGTAACAACTTTCCTAGTTTATAATATATCTAAATCCACTAGTCTTTATAATCCCTAGAATAGCTACAGCAAATTCCACTACAACTTATAAATCATAGCATACATGATGTATGGCTTGTTTGTATTTGGTAATTAGGCTTAGTTCAATTAAATGGCATAGATTAACTTTTTTGATCTAGTGGTGAGGCCTAAAGAGTTAACCCCATTTATTCAAGGATATCTCAATGAGATTCGGTTTTGTAAGCTAGGAATTGTTAAACCATGTGGACGTTACAGTCTTGTTTTGATAAGAAAATACATTGCATAAATGGTTTACAACTTAGCTAAGTTATATTTAATAAGCAAAATATGTTTGTGATATAGTTGAGCTAGGCGTGCATATAAATGTTGTGTTTTTTTTTTTTTTTTTGTTAGTACTTGTAGTTGTAGGTGGTTTCAAGTATGTTTTATGTCTTAATTCCTTTTGAATATTTTAAAGGTCAAAACATAAAAGTTATAGAACTCTCTCTAAGCTTTCCATAACATCTTGAATCATCTCAATTGGAGTCCTAGTAAGAGGGATATGACCAAAATATGAAAGCATATCAAAACTATCATGGTGTGTTATAGCTCGCCAGTAGGCAAAAAACTAACCGTTACATCCTTTTTCATCTGACCATTTGAAGATGTTTTTAAGGCAATGGCTACTTCCTTTGGAGAGCCTATAAATATAAGTGTTTGGGGTGTTTTTGTGAAAGAGTGTGGAGCTAAATTAGTATACACTATCTCAAAATATTCTCTCATTTGTATATGTATTTAGATTAGTGAAAGTGTGAATAGTATCATAGTGTGCTTAGTTGAATTTGCTGTAAGATACAATTCACTCATATGTTTGTGAGTGTTTTAGTGAAGTTCTTATATGTTTGAGATAACAGGTGAAGTCCTCATGTATTGAAGCAATTGATTGAAATCCCATAAGTTGTAGGTATTGGTGAAGTCCTCTTGATGAGGCAAATTGTTGAAGTCTTCCTTGTGAGACAAATTTTTTTCTTGAATGAGACATGTGTAGTCCTCATTAAGTGAGACAATTTGTGGACCGTGGAGACTAAGCAAGCCAAACTCTATGTTAAATGTTGTGTGATCTTCTCCTTCCTTTATCTCTTTATTATTATTGTTATAATTGCATGAATTGAGCATGATTGACAAAAGAGATAATGGTTGGTTAAGTAAAATTAAAATAAGTTTAAAAAGTTGTCACCCTGTAGCTTTCACATGCGTGTAACAAGCCTAGTCGTCTTTTTGTTTTCTAATACGAATACGGATCACCAAATCAATTCAACCATTCTTAGTCCTTCTTGGTTAGCTTTCACTCTTATTAAACCTATGTATAGACCTATCCACAAGTTTATTGGGTTTAGGCTATATTTAAGGATCAATGTGCAATAAAAAGCCTACATATGACTGGCTACATATGATTTAATAAACGAGATGTGTGTTGTTTTTCATTCATCAACAAGATTTAATGGATGTCATAGATGGCGCTTTTCCTTTGTCCATCTCTAGTCATTATTCAAGAGTCAATAATGAGCACCAAGTCTATATATAGGCATTTCCTTCTCATCATTGGACACATTCAAAATATTTAGAAAAGAGTTATTAAATTGCTATCTTGAATAATGAAGAATGACAAAAAAAGACAGTCATTTATCATATGTGTCTTCAAGTTATTGAGATTGTTTGCTTTTCTTTTTTGTGGTTCTCTTTAATCAAACTCCTCCATATATCATCAAAATAAGGCTTCTTTAGGTCATCTAAAGCCTCGTGTTACATGATGTACATGTAATTGACCATTAATAGTATTATCTCCATATAATTGTTATAAGGATTTATTTGCTTGTGTTTGCTTATCTAGTCTATTACAATGTATATCTGATCGAACACACATAACCTTATTAACCTCTAGTATTTCACACTTTTTTTCTTTTTTTTTTTTTGAAATTATCACTTTGGGTTTTGTTTGTATGATCTCCAAAAATGATTTCTTATTTTATTATTCCAAAGTTGAACTTATTTAATTTTATTGTTCAAATATTTAATTTCTTGCTAAAAATTTCCAATTTTACTATTACAAATCTATGCTTTACACTAGACCTTGTTACCCAAGGGGTTATCTATAATATGATTGATTACTAATTCTATTGGTGAGAATCTAAAATTTAGTGTACTCATTTTCTCTTTTAGACACAGTTTCAAAATATACTATATGTGAAAAAGTTTCCACTTAGCATGAGCAAGCACAGTCTTTTGAAGTTCTAGTATCTTTTTAGTTAGGCTAATTATGCTTCTGCTCTCTACTCAAAGCCGTCACAACATTGCCATTTTTACATATTATTAGCTTTCAGTTACTTTCAATCTCAATCAAGAATATATTCTCTACCTCATCAATCATCTCATGAAAATTATCATATCCATCGTAACATTGACATTTCTGCATTTTATTAGCTTTCAATTACTTTCAATTTCAATTAAGGACATATTCTCTACCTCATCAATCATCTCATGAAAATTTTCATCTCTTTCTTTGATTTTATTTTTTTTCCCTTTACCTCTTGGTTAGCTAAGTCTACCAATGCAAACTTGTGTCACATTACATCAAGTGACGTTTTCTATTTTCCTTCCTTGGGACCCATTTGACCAACCGAATCTACATACATTGGCCTTTGATTTACCCAGACCTGCTAACTTAAGGCCTATGTCTAGGGCTCTCGGTTGGGTCTTCGACCTATTTGTAAACCCCAAGAATTTTTACCTTATGAATAATACAATGTACAAATTGATAGTTATAAACTCAATGAAAACTTCCTAAGTCAGTAAAAGGTACTAAAAATAAGATTTCGTATCTTGAGTTATAGCTGCTTAAATCTACACATCTAGAGCTCAAGTAAAAAATTTTTCTTGCATAAACAAGAATGTTTTAATGTTCTAAGCTTATAAGACTAAAAACCTTAATTTTGTCTATAAGTAGGGATGCAACCGGGGTGGGTTCGGGACGGGTTTTTTAAAACCCGAGTCCTTAACGGGTGTCTCAAAACTCAAGAAAAACCCTATCGGGTTTTTTTTGTCAATCCCAAAACCCGACCCGCTAGGATTTAAGGAACCCATAACCCGACCCGACCCGACTCCAAGATTTTTAATTTTTTTCTTTAAAAAAAAAAGAAAGATTTTTGTTTTAAGTTATTAATGATACAAACACTTATATGAAAGAATGAATTTTAGACAATAATATCATATAAAATGATGCAAACACTTCATTTCCACTTACTTTCACATACATATAATGGGATCCTTACTTTATAACTTAATATTTTTAATATTTTAATATTTTAAATTTATACCGGGTAGGGTTTTCCCAACGGGTTACATAATAAACCCAAAACCTAACCCTATAACTTATTGGGTTTTTTTTTAATCCTAAAACCCGTCCTAAAACCCTATAGGGTTTTTAGCAGGTTGGGCGGTCGGGTACCCTATAACGACCCGCCCCGCTTGCATCCCTATCTATAAGGCTTGGAAACCCCAATCGCATAGATGAAAACCTTAAAAATAATCAATCACGTAGAAACAATTCTTTAGTTTTCAACTTAAAATTGGTCTAGGGATCCTGTTACAACATTAAACCTAATTCAACTAAGGTTATCCTAAGTTATATGATACAATAATACGTGAATCACTTAATGTCTAACATAATGGATAAGTTAACTACCTTAAGATCCTCATAAGCATCTTAATTCACATTCTTGAGAGTTTTCCTTTGAAAATTATTTCAAGAGCTGCCCAAGCCTATAAGGAGGTGCCACTTGTCAAGTTAAGGAGGCGACACTTGTCAATGTAAGAAGGTGCCACTTGTCAAATGGTGAAGCATTAAGAATAAGACCTAAAACTAACCGTGCAACAAGGTGAATGCATCCATGAGAAGAACATCTCATCACCTTATTATCTTCATCATTGGAGAAACACCACAATTACCTAAGTTATCTTATTTTACTCATAGCCTACCATAGGAAAGTGTGTATTCACACTAGATAAATTACAAATTCTTTGTTCTCTCTCCATCTCTAAACTGTGAGCCATCTTGAGATGCATGAATAGATAACTAAGCATCAAATCATCTTATCAAAGCTACAATGAGCTAATCTAAGGCTACTATTGCATTCACACTATAGCTTGCTTGTCAAATATGCCACCTTGAACCGTGACATACATTCCTAAAAATAACAAATTGGCAAGTTGACATTATCTTCCAGACAATCATTATCTCATCCTCATAATGACCTAGTCTAGCCTATGATTGCATAGCTCACCAATTATCTCTCTTTCTTTCCTCTAAAACTGAATACACACAACACAACATACACAACAACAATAAGCAATTGATTTCAAGTATAATATGACATAAACAATTGAGATCATTTGTGCAAATAAAACAATTCTTACCCCTACCCACTTGGTAATGTCATAAACCTCGCTATGCTAAACAAATCAACATCAACACATTCCTTAAACTCTTTAAATAGAAAGGCACATAAAGATAGTGGCCATCTTCTCCAAAACCGTACACCCTAGACCCATAAATCCACTTGGAAACAACATGAACAACCTCAACAAATCAAGCATTTGACCTCAAGCCCCACAAGCCGCCTTTTAGTACACAACAATAAACACATCACTTTCATGCTTTAAACACTAGAGACATAACCTAAGTTGACTAGCACCATGAAGCTTCACCAAGTTAAGCTAGGGATGTGGTCCATTTCAATTTAATTTGTCAAAGTCATAAACTAATGAATTCATCTTTCCTTGTTTAGGGTCTTGGCATTATAAGGAGGAAGGTAAATCCTTAAAACATTACTTAAAATTCAAATTGATTCTTCATCTACCTTAAGTACATAACATGCCTATTAGAATTGCATAAAACATTAAATAAAGATCATGGAAGATCATGACCTATATGTCTTTGCCCCTATAAGAACACTAGGATATCATGTGATTCATGTTAGGAAACTTGGATTTCAGTAAGTGGCATAGGCATGTGAGATAGATTGTGAAGCTAAATGGACCCTATGAACAAGTTTGATCACCTAGAAAATTTTCAACCATACTAGAATTATGTACACCCTAAATTATGGTTCAATAAGATGAATCTACATATCATATACTTACATAAGTATAAATGAGGTTAAAAGGCAAGACAAGTTACAAAGCCATAAGGAAACAAACCTTAAACTTCTCGGCCCTAAAAAGAATATAAGGAAAAATCAATTTTTAATTTGATAAATGAAGACTATCTAGCCTAGCTAGAATACAAGGAAGTGGATTATGTAATATAACTAAGTAATGATCGTATATGTATATATGAAGCTCACAGTACATCATAAGAAGTATGATCTCAAGATCTTGATTGATATAAGATAAGTAGTCATTGAACAAATATAATGCATTAACAAGGTATATAGTAGCTAAATTCAAGAATCCCTTAAGTATAGGTCACATATCATATAAAGAAATGGAGTCTTAAATAAAGATTTGCATGAATCCTAAAGTTATGAAATAGTTGTCATCATATTTTTATATGTATGAACTTGAAGTCGAGATAAGTGAAGCATAATGAAAATAAGCTTAAATGTATGATTCATCCATATTGGTATAAGTAGGTTAAGAATAGGTTTGATAAATGAATTTAGATGTCAAATATACTAAATAAAAAGATTGACTAGAAGTTAGAATTGTAGAAGCAATACATGCGATTTTGATGCTTTGAGGACCTATGAGATCACCTAGGATCATGGACAAACTTACAAATTTCATGATCTGAGTAAAGAATTAGAAAGTACACAAAATAAGCTTTCCAACACCTATTCATTTGAGGAAATCCGAGTTAAAATGAGTACGATAGGTCAAATTCAAGATTTCACGATTTAAATAGGATCCTAGGCAATTGTGGATGCTTTGTGTTGGGAAGACCTTATCAAAAATAATTTTGCAAAGTAGACTTTAAGAGCTTTAAAATGACTACTTATATGCTATGATCATATTAAAACCATGAAAATGGCATTAGAAACAATAAAACAAGAAATTAAGGCACTTAAGCTATAAAAAATCCTATGAAATGGCTATATACATAAGTAATGGATGTTTCTTATTCGTTTCCTAGGATCATCATAATCCTCTTTGGAATTCCTAGTAGAGCTAAGCAAGGATGGATAGATGAGTAACTTTGATTTATCACAATAGTTGTGCTTGTAATATCGTAACACATTAAGTGATATTATACTGAATATAATATGTATGTGGGTTTAGGGTATACTATGCTTCGTGGTGATTGCTTATCTTACAAACTATGTTATTGAAAGTGACAACTATCTGATGTGAAAGCTAGAAGTATGAAGTTTTGTTACGCCCCGAGGGTACCCTAGTAGTAGTAAATAAGATACACTTGAATACTATTACCAATTTACCTTCTGAGAATGACATATTTTCAATAAACATAATCTTTTAGTTGCTTTGGTAAGAAAAGACAAATATATATAAGACTTAAATCAGTAAATAAATGTCATCTAAAGTAGAGAATATCATAATAATATTACAAATCATAACAACTATTCTAGAAAATCTCCAATTACATGACTAAAGTTTCAAATGATAACTACTTGTAACTAGAATTAGAAATAAATATCTTATCTCAATCTACTCCATAAACTTCCAGCTTCTAGATTCTTACTGAGACCATGCTCCTAGAAGTAATGAGCCAAGATCACAGTGTAAACCAAAGAACTGTTGGAGTGTAAGCGAAACCACGGGCTTAGTGAATAACCAGAACTCATTACATATCAAACAAGTTATTAATAATCGTGTGTAATGCATCAATCAATCATATGCTCAAAATACAAGTTTGGATGATCTAGAATCCAAATAAGAAAAAGATTTATGCCTCTTTTTAGGGTTGAAGGATTACAATACTGTGGCCCACCTACCCAGGAGAAACTAAACATACAGGAAATCAACAATATTCTTTTTAATTATCACTTTTAACTTAATCATGTCTTAACAACCAATTCCTGTCTTTAGCCTTAGGATCTCCATTAAGCGTTAGTCATTTCAAAATGATACCATAAGCGGAGTCCTGCGTTACGAGTTAGTTCCTATGGTATTGACAACTCAAACGTAATCTGGTATAGATCTAGTAGCTTTTAGCCTAAATCAACCAAGTATTATTAGATGGCCGAAATACTAACTCGTAGTAGGCTGCTACTTACTCACATGTTATTTGTACAAATTGTGCAATGCATATCCATTTCATTTATGGTATCAAATAGTCTTTAGTCCAATTTAGGGTGTTCAAGCATTATACAAACAATCAACATGCTATATAAGCAATAATTTCATAAAGAATTCTATTTAGCATTCAATAAATCATACAACATACAGTTCTCACAGCAAACCAGGTTATTGTCTTTTCATTATAAATTCAACAAAGCTACAAACACAAGCAATGTAATAAGTCTGAGTTACTCACTTACTCATGTTGCTTAATCGTAATAATCTTCTGGAAAATCCACTATTTGATCAATATCACCTATTGAATAGATAAATAATTATTAGTCAGATATATATATATATATATCTGAAAAAGGAATCCTATTAGTCGTCTAAGTGTCCTATTGATATTTGGTTTAATTTCTATTACCTGAATTAATCCTTTAGTGGTCTTATGGTAATAAATATTTATTTATTATTATTTGGTTTCATCATGTTTCTCTTGATCTATTTCCTAAGATTATCTTGTTATTTTTGGAAGTCATCTTACTAATATTTTTAGCTTATTTAGGATTTCCATTCTTATGTATCTATGTATATATATTTATTTATGCTGAGCTTTCGGCAACTATTTTAATTATATTCTCATTTGTAAAGTATAATATTAATAATAGCCACAATAATAAAATTAGTAACAATAATTATAATAATACTAATATTTATAATAATAGTAATATTACTTTAATGATTATAATAATTTAATAATAATACTACCGTTAATGATAAAAAGATAATCATTGATGTTAATAAAATAATACTAATACTAATTGTCATAATGTTTAATATAATCACAATATTAATGTTGATAATAATAATAACCACAATAGTACTAATAATAATAATAATTATTATATATTATCATACCAACAACAATAATTATTATAATAATAGAGATATTATTAATAGTAATAACAATAGTATTAGTATTTAGATTACAACATATATAATAATTATAGCAATAATAATACTAATTGCATTAATAATAAGCATAATATAAAATAATAATTATTAATAATTATACTAATAATAAGTGTAATAGTTATAATATAATACTTATAGCAATTATAACAACATTAACAATTATTATTATTCAGAGAAGATTTTTTTTTCTTCAAATTTTTGAGAGGCACATGGTAAGGAACACGGCCGTGTTCCAGCCATGTAATTCTGGAAATCATCAGCTATAGAAAAATATTTGCCAAGAGGTACACAAGAAGGTCCACGGCTGTGTTCCTTCACATAATTTGATCCGTTTTTCTTGATTTTTCTCTTCCAAGTTGATTCTAATGTATCTAAGTGTTCATACATGTTATATATATACATATAACAACATATTACGTCCTAGCATGTCCATGATCTTAGTTTATAAGAAGAAAGTGGTGCAATTAGGGTTTTTGCAAGTTTTAACTTTTTTATCAGAATTTGGATGTTCCAAACTCCACTCCAAAGCTTGTTTCGGACCTAGGACAACAAGATACATTGTTTAGAATAATGTTTAACACTTAAACTAGCTAAAAACGAATTCAACTTTACCTTAAACTTTCGTTTCCAAGCTTTTGAAGTTTGTTAATGAAAGTTTTGTTGTTAATCTTTTTGCCACGATTTTTGGATTGTTTGGGTGGGTTTATGTCACGACCTGCCACCCTAGGCACCACCGCAGCCAAGAGGGCGCCCCTTGGCCCTTAGGCCACCCTAGGCAAGGATCGTGATGCCAGGTACACTGGCCATCCCAACACACCTTCAGGTACAATCAGGATACCAGAGGCACTATGTAACGACTTGGAAATCTACCCACTAAGGTATTGTCTAGTTTGGCCACATGCAGCACGATTTTATCCTTTTTGGTGCCAACACTTTCCAAGGGGTCACCCATCTCGAGATTGCTCTGGCTAGAGCACGCTTAACTTTGGAGTTTTGACGAACTCCAAGCCATTGAACCAAAATAGCGCCTCTGTGATTAGAGTTCCACCATCTATATTTGAGGGGTGTTACACACTCTCACACTTATAGAATTGACGTCCTCATCATTTTCATTACATTGGTCCAGAACCACTGCTCTGATGCCATTTGTCACAACTGCCACCCAGGCTTATACAGTGGAGGGGGCGCCTCTAAGCCCTCAAGCCACCCTGGGTAAGGATTGTGATGGCAGGTACACTGGCCATCCCAATACACCCTCAGGCACAACCAGGACACCAGAGGTACTGTGTAATGACTTGGAAATCGACCCACTAAGGTATTGTTTCTTTGGCCACACGCCACATGGTTTTGTCCTTTTTGGTGCCAGCACTTCCTAAGGGGTCACCCATCATGGGATTGCTTTGCCTAGAGCACGCTTAACTTTGGAGTCCTGACGAACTCCAAGCCATTGCACCGAAAAGGCGCCTCTGTGATCATTATAGAACTGACGTCCTTATTAGTTTCGTTACATAGGTCCAGAACCATTGCTTTGATACCATTTGTCACGACTTGCCACCCCAGGCTCCACCGCAGCGGAGGGGGCGCCCCCAGGCCCTCAGGCCACCCTGGGTAAGGATCGTGATACCAGGTATACTGGCCATCCCCCCTCACCCTCAGGCACAACTAGGATACCAGAGGCATTGTGTAACGACTTGGAAATCTACCCACTAAAGTATTGTCTGCTTTAGCCACACGCTGCATGGTTTTATTCCTTTTTGGTGCCAACACTTCCCAGGGGGTTACCTATCCTGGGATTGCTCTGCCTAGAGCACGCTTAACTTTAGAGTTCTGACGAACTCCAAGCCATTGCACCAAAAAGATGCCCTCTGTGATTAGAGTTCCACCATCTATATTTGAGGGGTGTTATAGTTTTTCGGCTCTTATTTGGTCTAATTCGGAGTTGTCTTTGGAGAGATTTTCTAGGGAGTATTGGAGCTTTGTTTGGTACCAAATAATGGATTTTGTCTCCTTGAATTTGAGTGTTATAAATAAAGAAAAAAAGAAGAATTAGTCGTAGAATTTTTCCTTCGAGAACTCTCCATCTCTTGGGTTGATTTCTCTAGTCCTCTATGCATTCATTAAGCTTCTTAGTTGGCTATTTAGGATTGTCTTGTGTATGTTTCTTTGACTTTTTGGAGCAAATTTAGACCAAATTCTATGAAGAATTCGACTCTCCTTTTCCAAGAAATCCTTAGCCAAGAATTTGTGCAACTTACACCGTAATCCAAGGTAAAAAAATCATAATAATAATTTAATAATATTAGATTGAGTAATTATCTTAATTTAGGGTAGTTTATTAAGTTAACGAGTATAAATATGACAATTATTCAAGAGTTTTATCTTCAAAAATTTATTTAGAGTTTTACAAATTTTATAGATTGTCATTGAGTTCATATTTAGGTTTAAAATTTACACGATTAATTATTTTTAAAATTTTATCTCCCGCAATTAGGATTTTCTAAGCTTAATAGGCCAATTTTTGTTTTGGGCTCTAATAGCTTAAGAACACTCTAACTAGAACAATAGTGTGATCCAAATATTTATTTGAAGTTTAGATTATTAGTTATATATTTGCTTTTATTCTCTTTGTGTATTTATAACTCTAATGGTTTATTCTTTAATTATAGTATTTTAACTATGAGTAGCATTGGTTATTTACTCTTTAATATTCTTGAAATGTCATTTTAATTTTTTTTATAGTTTAAATTTTATATACTAGCTACAAAATCTTATTTTTGATATTACTTACCATCTAGATAACTTTGTTTTAGGGTTTGAAGCTATATAAGAGTTCATTATTACTCGTAGTTCTATTCTAGAGTTTTTGTTTAGTCTATCAGTGACTATCTAATTTCTATCTATTTTTATTTTTATAAAAATCTCGGGGTTTACAAGTATATTGATGATTGTCACAAATTGCTTGATCATCTGATAACCTAACATAATACTATTGACCATCTAAGAAAATTGATCATGCATTGCATATATTGCATTAAGCATGGTAACCTCACTATGTATTAGCACTTCAGTTCTTTGGTATAGCTTTGTTTTTCTAGATGAAATGTTCCTAGTTATACATTAGAATATTTCTGTTCTATTTGGTTCTACAGGAACTATGCAGGCACCTGAAGGAATATTGCTTGGTATTGACATGAATGCCTCATACTTGGTAGAGTTTCTAAGTTTTAAGGATAAGTCAAGTACTTAAGATATGTAAGCACACAATGATAAGTAATGATACATTCATGATTATTTCCTTAGTTGTTAGTTTCTCTTGGGCTTGGTTAACCATTGAGAATTAGTTCCTGAAACCCTAGTGAGAAGGCATAAATCTTCACCCTATTTGGATTCTGGTCATCCAAGCTTGTGTCTTTTCATATGTAATATTGATGCATTCCATATGGTTCTAATTCACTTGCTTGAATTTGCTGATATGTGATATGATCTGATTATTTCACTAAGCTGTGGAATCTCTCACATTCTTGTAGATTTTTCAAGGTATGACTTAGGCCATAGGTTGTTCCCACGAGGAGCTTTACTCTTATAGGAATTCAAGGCTAAGAAGTTAGAGTTAGAAGAATAAAATCTAGTTATACTTAATATGACTAGTTGTAATTTCTTTTGCTCAAGTTTCTAAGTCTGTAACATGTAAAGACAGACTAAAAATGCTTTGTTATTTATTTGCTGCTTTGTGACTTATATATATTCATTGTTTCTCATCAAAGATCCTATTTTATGAGTCACTATCCTTAGAGTGACTAGTTGTATCATACATGTATGATTCCTTTTTATGGTCATCAATTATAACCTTGTGGCACTATAAAGACATCAATTTGTATCATAAGTGTTGTGATGTAACTAGGTTACCCTTTGAGGCATGACACTATCCATAACTAAGATGGTTCTTGATTCGATCCTAACTTAAGTCGGGCTCTAGAATATTTGATTCACCTTATTAACTATATAAATTTTTCTCTTAGTTAAATCATTTCATTTAGGAGGTTTTAATTTTGTCTTTTTCTTTTATTTTTCAATTCGTTTTTTAGTCATTATAATAGATTAGGATTCAAAATGAATCATTCACTTAGGAGTCCAATCATAATGTGGCTACAAGCCATTGGTGGCACATTTTTAAATTATTTATAATTTAATATTTATGCCAAAAATCATTAGACTATATGGTTATTGACTAATTTATAAATTTATAAATTTACCATTTTACGCTAAAACCCTAATAGCTAAGTGACATGAACACTGGTCTTCATATTGATTACTCCCTACGTAGTGATTCTATCAATCATGTACGGAGGTAGGGCCCTCCATTCTGATTGGTATATCATGAAAAAAAAAGCAATTTTTATTTTCCAGGTTATAAAATATCTGGTTCGAGAGGACCAGGCGCACTGCGCTTTCCCTTGCCAAAATGTTCGCCTATCTAACTAAGTCAAGTAATGGTGACCCGCCGAAGACTGGAGCCTCGTAACATGTTGACGAAGACCTCCGAACTGAGGGTTCGATCAGTAGAGGGGACGACTTTGCCTCCCCGGAATAAGAATAAACTCATTGTCATGCCCCAAAAAGGGGCTTAGAAGGATCAACTTGTAGTTATCATATCAAGCATACATCTAAGATATGAAAACCATTTTGCAAGCCAGAGATTACAAAATTCTACTTAATGTTTACCAAACAACTTTTAATTAAAAAAAAACATTTTGATAGCTAAGGAAATACAGATTCCTATGGTCCTTCAGAATCGTAGCCAAATAGTAAAATAGAATAGATCTTATACATTTTTCAGAATCTTAAACTATTACACAAAAGCTCTAATTTTTCTTCTAAGCTTATATCATACATTACATAACTTAAACTTACACTAAACACATATATTACTTTCTAAGCTAATCTTCATGCCTTCAAGGACTTTACACTTTCTTAGCTCAACCCTAGCCTGAGATTTACCTGCACAAAACTATGAGAGTGTGAGCTCAACTCCAGCTCAGTGAATAACATGACCAAATCACACAAACGATTGTTAAGCAAGTGTTATTAACAAACATATGTAATACAACACTCAACCATATCATATGCGCAGTATATAATACAAGCTAATCTTCAGTTTCTAGAGGCCATGCTGGCTGGAAAATATGCTCAATATACCTTCAACATGTTCAGCACGGGCTCATGCATATACGTGCACAAGGCTGTATTGAGGTAAAAATATGCCCAATAACTTAAAACTTGTCTGCACGGGCATGTGCACGCCCATGCTAGAACCTTTGCTGACTAAGAAAAATTGGTCAGTAGCTAATCATGATTTTCCCAGTTTTCTTTACACAATTTCACAACTTTTACATATCCTACTTCCATCAAAACATCATCAAAGCATCATATAACACATTAAGTTAACTTCTAATGCTTCTATACTCATTTTACAACATCAAACACCTCCAAACCACTCCATCAAACCCTATATCTACTATTCATCATCTTCATCACAAACCTAACTTGTATCAAGCATTAAATCAACACATACAAACGTAAACAACAACTAAGACAAAGGAAACAACAACTTATCTCTTTTAGACAACTCAAAATTCTTGATTTTTCTTTATCTCTACTCCTTCTAAGTTCTTGAAGCTTCCGTGTTCAAGGTCTCCATCTTCTTTCATATTTTCTATTTCCTTTTTCTTCTTTGATCTTCTTTAAACTTGAGATTTTGAGTGGGATTTGAGAGGGAAAAAAAATAAGAAGAGAGGAAGAAGAGGAAATGTAAAAGGAGAAGGAAAAGAAAAAGAAGAAAAGCAGTGGCAACTAAGGAAAAGGAAAAGCAATAAATAGGATAAAGTAAAAAATAATTAAGGATATTTATGAGTAAAAGGGGTCGGTTTAAATCTTCAGATGATTTTCTTGAATATCAAAAGTAATTAGAAAATAATTCTAGAATTCATAACATGGAAATCAATAGTTTGAGTTGAAAATCTAGTTGGAGAATTTAAATTTGTAAAAGCTTGATATTTGATCTGAATTTTGGCTTAAAACTGATTTTTTTAAATAAGCAGTTGAATTTAAAATTTATGGGGATTAAGCAAATAGAATGTAGGTTGAAAATAGCTAATTTATGACATTTAATAAATTTTAATACTTAAACTTGAGAATCTTGAGTCACTTATAAATTAAAAGAAAAGGGTCTAAATTGCTGACTGAGAAGAATTAGAGGAATTAATTTATGAAATAGACTAAAATTGGAGTTTTCAAATTTACTAGACATTGAATTGAATTTTTCTAAGGATTTAAATATTTAAAATAAAAAAAATAAGTTTAGTTTGAAGTTTATAAAATATAAAAGAGTTTGATTTGTTGAAAATGATAGTTGAAACAAATTGGCTATATGAAAGGAATGTTTGAAATCTCAAATCTCAGTTGATTTATGTATTAATTACCAATATTATATTTACATTGTTTTGATCTTTTATCACATTTATTTTTTTATATTTCTTACTATTTTCATTTTTATAAAAGGTATTGAAACTTATTATTGTTTAGGTTTAATATCATTTCTTTGTATTCATCCATTTACTCACTATTTATTTCTTCATTTCCATACTTTTAGGAATTTAAATGTTTCTTTAATTTTATATAACTGATATTCTATGCAATATAATATATATATATAATAACAATAATAATTAATTTAGCAATTTGAACCTTCACTTAGTCAATTTTTTTTTAAAAGACTCATACTTGACATAGATGACAAATGACTGACAACACGACTGGACTTGACCCAACTTGTTTCTTAACTCGAGATACCTCACAACGACCCAACATTGATCATACAACACCACACACTCAACAAATGAATATTGCAGAGTTTCTTTTCCATTCTTATCTGAATATATATAATAGTGTGCATATAAAAAATACAGTGCTCCTATTCTTTCAGTCATTAAAGGTATTATATTTTATATTTTTTATTAACGTGATCATCTTGATAAGATTGAAATCAAGATGTCTTATTTTTGCTCTTTTGTTATTTGTCCAGATTACAATTTTCTTATTAAATTTGAAATTAGGATATTTCATTATGATATTAAATTATTATCAATTATTGATTGCGAAAAACTATGGATACTTGTATCTTAAAATTTTATTGATAAAATTCAAATTCTTAATTAACAATTAAATTGTTTGTATTTTGATACTTTTAAAACAGGAAAAATTTTGAATATTTTTTGTGATTTTTGTTAAATTATTTTCAAAATTTCACATTATTTAATTAATGATTTTCATTTTCAAAATATATAAATTTGGATGATTACACTCGTTCTTCATCTGTCAGGTCTAATTGATCCTATGATTAGGAAGGAACATGTCACATTAGACATGAACGATAACAATGCCTCTAATTACTACAAGAAGGCTATCTATCCCTCTCTCTCTATCTACCCTTCCCTCTTCATTTCATCTATTCTTTTCATCTCTCATTAGATAAGTCTATCAATGGAAACTTCTATCATGATACATCAAGTGACGTTTTATGTTTTTCCCTATTTAAGGACTCATTTGATCCACCAGATCTATGAACTTTGGTCCTTGATTTTCCTAAATCTACTAACTCAAAACCCATAGCCATTAGTCTAGGTTAGCTATTTGAACTCGTTGAAACTAGGCTAGTTCTTGATTCGGTAATGACTTAAGCCGGACTATAGAATACTTGATCACCTTTTTCATTGTATAAATTTTTTCTTTTAGTTAAACATGCCATTTAAGATGTCTTAATCTTTGTTTATTTTTTTTTTCAATTCTTTATTTCTAGCCATTACAACAAACAGAAGAGAACTTCAACTTGATTCATTTGCTTGGAAGTCCAATCATAATGTGGCTATAAGGCCATTGACTCATTTTAAATAATTATTTAAAATTTAATACTTAGGCTAAAAATCATTAGACTGTAAGGATGTCTGGTTGCATCCATTTAATGACATAAAGTTGGAGCATTCCACAAGTGAAATAGTTTTGTTTTCAATAGATTAACAAAACTTGCGAGTGGAACCGCAAGCAGCACTTCATAGTTTTGTTTTCAATAGATTAACAAAACTTGTGAGTGGAATCGCAAGCGGTACTTCATATAGAACCCTTAGTGTTTTATAATTCCATTTGACGTATTTTAAAGTATTGCTAAAGATCGATAGTCTTATGGTTTATTTAACTGAAGATGGAAGAAGAGATTGCTCTGCTTACTCCTTTTAGATGTTAAAAAGGAGAAAAAAACTCCTGCGTTGGACACTGAGAAAGAGCACACACGGTTCCAATCTAGTGTGTAAGCAAATAAACTGCTACTTATTTATTTATTTTTCGTAATACAGTTATGATAATTCGCCCTGTTTGGTTAAAAAACAAGAAAAGTTGTAAGATTAGCAACGTGTAATTAATTATAACAGAAAATGACTATGACATTGCTGTATTTGTTTTTTACCCAGCCCAACACAAACACCCCCCCCCCCCACCACCCCCCCAAAAAAAAAAAAATATATATATATATATATATATGTTAAAGGAGTCACCATCATGACTGGGAAAATTGAAAAACACGAAACCTTTTTCATCGTAAGTGTATGTTTTTAATAGCCCTTCCAATCACATTTTATTTGACACTAGAAATCATTGTATCTATCGACTCAGGTACCCAATTGGTAGAGTTGACGCAACCTCAAGCAAAAACTTGTAATTTATCTACTCATTGTCCGTAATATATTGGATCGGCCCCACGCGTATTATGTACACGAATATTTATAGATTTCTGACGGATACATCTATAAAGACAATATTAAAAAAAAAAAAAAAAAAGAAAGAAAGAGTAAGGTTTTTGTTTAAGATCTTATCTTGCCCTTGCCCGATTATTTTTCCACCATATTGTCATATCGATGTATGAAAAAAAAAAAATCAGGGAGAATGCCTTAAAAGTTTACCAGAAATTTTTGAATAATTTAAAGCGTGATTAGTGCTTCATCCGATGTATAGATGTTGGCGATGCTATTTGATTTAGATTATTCACATCTAAGAAGTAGTCATAAGAGTAAATATCATGAATGTTAGTGAAATTTAATAAAATATATAATTAGATATCAGAATTTAAAAATTTTAATTTAATATCTAAAATAATTTTAATATTTATTAAAAACGTTAAATAATATAATAGTGTTTAGCTAATTTGATAAAATCTATTGATATATACAAAAAAATTTTCATTTACTGATTAATAAATTTTAAAATTTAAATATCTAATATTATATTTTATAAAAGTTCGAGCACATTACATGATACTAACCCTAGGAATAAAGAAGCATCTTCAACGGTCCGGTAAAGCTTCAGTATCTATTTCATTATAGTATATGTCGGGGGATTGCATGATATTGATTTGTGCCTCCTGGAAATAATAAATGGTAGTTAGAGGTATGGGAAAAGGAAATTAATATTGACATTAAAAGAAATTATAAAATAATTATTGGGATGAAAATAATATCAGTTTTAGAGAAGTTGAACTCGAGTTTAGAGATATAAAATCAATCTTGTCTCTTGGCCACTTATAGCCTCGTATCTTCAAGAAATGGGTTCAAGTTGTTATTTTGTGGATTTGTGTAATTTTTTTGGAAAAAGTGATTTTTATCCTTAATCCGTTGAGTTATGACTAAAACTCTTCCATTTTCTTAAACTTTTTCTTTCTAACGACAATGATATTTGGCCTCATAAATTCAACAACGCTACTATCCCACTATGTTCTTCAAATTCAAATCCGATTCTATTTCACTTGAGCCATTTCATTTTTTCTCTTCTTTTGCATTTGTTTAATAATCCTAAGTTTAGTATTTCCACACGTGGATGTTTGCTAATTTTTTATTTTCACTCTAAGATTGCAATATTTATTTTTAACACCTTATAAATCCACCCCTTGCTCCCATAAAGAATAAGGAAGCATATGCCACTAATATGTCTTGCCCATGCAAGTGGATTATTGGTTAGTTTCATCTGGATATTCACTATATGTATGGTAGGGTTACTATAGTTGGCCGATCACGTGCAATAAGCATGGTGGTCGATCTAAGAGAAGTCTTGAACTAATAAACGTGTAGGATATTGCAAAGGGAAGCGTAGGAGGAGAAATAGGCAAATCCGGTTTCTCGAGTGCGCAAGTGTGATAGAAAACCAAATAAGGAAGACTCAATCGTTCTTGATTTGTTCTTGGTAGAATAGGTACTTTGATCTTTCTTGGAGATGTTTCAGCAGTGTATCCGCATTGATTTCAATCTTAGCAATCTACAGAATCCTCTCAAATGGGAGCAAAAGTATCTTATTTATAGATGTTGGAAGCTAGTAGTAGTAATTGGATGACTTTCGGATGGATGATTGAGATGAAGCATTGCTTATAACCATTGGATCTCTTCCATGAATCCGATGGCCATAATTTGTTCCTTCTTTTATGTATGTGGGAATGGGCTTTGGATATTGGCTTAGAATAAATGAGGGCTTTTATAATGAAAAATAAGCCATTTTCTTATTAAAATATCTCATCTTTAATATAAAATAAAAATAGGCTCATTGTATTCCAAATAAGCCCTATTTTAGCCAAATAATCACAAATTAACCTAGAAAGATATTTTTGGAGTTTACTTTTCATACATGAGAAAGCTCAATAAGGTCAAAAGCGGAATAAACCAATTCGACGATACCTATTTCGAGTCTACAAGCCGAATCTCTCTACAATATCCCTTATTGGACTTGGTCTTCTAAGCTCTATCCATAGCCTAAAAGACCAGCCAATGGTATTAAATTAGGCCAAAGGCCCGATTACCAAAATGACCCTCTACACTATAGAAGGTGTGGTGATATGCATCGTAAATGTGTGAGGATCACCATTCACCAATAAACCAAGGCTACCCGTTTGAGTTTGAGTTGGTGATAGGGCTTTGTGTGATGAAAATTTCAAACGCAGTCTAGGTTTTTGTGCAAATAAATCAATAATTTGGCATTTTCCTTTCTTTTTCCTTGCAGCTGCTAACAATGTGTACATTGGTTTGGTTCGGATTTTACTAAAATCAAATCAAATTACAATTTAAGGTTTGTTATTTTTATTTTTATTTACCTTAAATCAAACCATCAAATAATAGTTTATTCAGATTGAAAATTTTTAAATCATTTTATAATTGTTTAGTTCAGTTTGAATTACAGATTATATCAAAATTTTAATTAAAAAAACTTTGTTCTAATTTTTGCATTTTTACAAATATTTGAATATTTAAAATACTATATAAAGCTTAAATTGAAAATCACTACAAAATATTTCATAAATTAATCATGTTCATAGTCCATATAGTCATCTATAAAAATCATTCATTGACCTAATCACTACCAACAAAGTACACTCATTAACTAATAGATAGCAAGCCATGCTTTATAATTCTCTACAAAACTATTAATTCAATCATCTACTAATAAATTTGTTAAAAAAATAAATTTATCTACCAACATAAGCCATTCACAATTAAAAATTGATTTGCTAGCAAAATACATTGAAAAATTAATACATAATAGGAATCATAATTAAACAAATAAATTTGATATTTCACGGACTTGAAACGATTAACAAAAAAATAAATAAATAACAGAAAGTCACCAATCAAAAAATATATCTTACACCTAAAAACAATTTTAAAAAAGAAGAAGTTAATAGTAACCAATATTTATCAAATATATATTATAATGAATTCATTAGAATATGTATCACTTTTAATTAATTATCTTAAAAATATTTAAATTTACAAGTAAAATATTATTATATTTTTATGAAATGGTTGGTTTAATTTCATAGATTTGTCCAGTTACCTCTCCAAACCAATCAATAATTTATAGGTTGGTTAATTGAAAAAATTTTAAACCAAATTGTAAAAAAAAATCTATATTTCTATTTGGTTTAATTCAGTTTGGTCAATTTTTTTCTTACCCCAAGTATTTGTAACATGGTTAAGATACATATATACATATATGTCACTTTTAAAAGGATACCCTACAAAAATTTTTTTAGAAAAGTCACATAATTATTAAAACATGATTTCAAGTTGCTTTAAAATCATGTAGTAAAATTTCAAGTGTAATAGATTTTCCACTTGAAAAGTACTTGAAATTATATAATTTTTTGTAATTTAAAACTGCATCTTCAAAACATGATTTCAAACACCCTATTTCTAGAAATTTATTCATTCAAAAGTTCTAATTTTTGTAATTTTTTTAAATTAAATTTTTTTTTTTCTCTTTAACTAGTTGTAACTTATCATTATTTTTTTCTGAGTATATTGGTTATAAGGGATATCCGGTTAATACCTCTTAAAATAATAGTGGTCAAAGAGAGAAAAATAATATTTTAAAGTTTAGTAGTGAAAGGAGAAAACGTAAAATCATTTAATTTTCTATGAAAACTCAGAGTTATTGGTTAAACCGTTAAAGAATTAGTTTGACATAAAAAAAAATTAAATTCAATCATTTCATCACGGAAAGCACTAAAGCAGAGTCCATTTTCGTTATTCCCAAGCATTCATGGATCGATCGCTGAGGCATATTCCTGCCAAAAGGGCAAAAAGAAAAGGAAATAAAAATTAATGTTGAGGTGCCTTTATGTACACGTCATCATCATCAATTTTATAAACATGAAAATTTGTATATGGTTCAATTACGCACGTCTCTTACAGGAAGCTATATCGTCGTTAATATGCGTGGAGGATGTTCTTACTTCCGCGTGTATTTAGACAGTTACACGTCTGGATCAAGATCAACACGAAGAATGGTAATTGATGACTTGTGGATTAAGGCCAGTTAAGTCGTGTGATTTTGAATGCCGCAAAATGGGATCTTTTTTGTCCTGGGTTTTTTGTCTTGTCCATGGAATCATTATTCTTATTCCGTGTGACAGCAGGACAAATTAGCCAGTTATAATTAAATGAATAACGGTTGCATAATAACTCAGAAATCTATAGGAAAAACACACTATCGGTACCAGATAAGACCGTGCAAAAAAAAATCGATCGAATCATGAAAACAAACAGGATTGAATCGGATAGAACCAAAACTTCGGTTCTTTTCTGAAACGATTCGATTTGAGGAATAGTAAATAGTTCTCGATTTGGTTCGATACCATGAAGCGAATCGTATGGTTCGAACCAAACCGTTCCGTTTTATATATTAAAAAAAATAAAATGTTATCCTTACTCTTAATTATTTTATTAATGATACATATCTAAGCCACAAATCTAAAAACCAATTAACTTTTTAAGATTTGTAACTTAGATATGTATCATACATTAGAATAAAATTAGATTTTTCATAATATGTTTTAATTGTTATATCGTCTACAAATAAGATAGATTTTAGATTTTAGCATCTAGTATTATAACTCATGCATATTTTTTTCTATTTGTCTTATTAATTAATCTACTTCTATTATTTAGTTACTTATTGATTTATATAATTGATAATATGTTAGTTAAAAGCATACAACGAATTAAATTTTATGTCTTATATATATTGGGATAAAGTCCAATATATCATTATAGTTCAAGATATTTTTTTAAAAAATTGAGACTAGTCAAAATTATAATTTTATAATGGATGAAATCCCTTCTTTCCTATAAGTTTTACATGTTTATTTGGTAAATAATTAATTTAAAATATCATTATTTATATTTACATTAGTGATAAGAAATATATAATGGAAGTTTTTTGATAGAATATTTATTTTATTTTATGAACAAAAATGGTTTGAACCGCAAACTGAATCGTACCGAACTTTTTTTTTTTCGGTTTAGAAAAATTATGATCCGAACAGTATGGTTAGATTCGAATTTGAAAAAAAAATTCAAATTATTAAAATATGATGCGATTCGATTCGAGGTGCAAACCGAACCAAATCATACCATACGCACCCATACTATCGGACAAGGAACAGCAGGTCGAATGGTGTTTGGTCGGCCTTTCCTTAAAGAGAATTGTAAATTTGAAATGGACAACATTGTAAATTTAGAATGCGTAAGAAGTAATACCTCGAAAACATCACTCCCATTCCTGCGGGATATCATAGCATGCTTTTCTTTTTTTATATTTATGTAAAATAAGCCAAGGTGCATGAAAAATTATGTTTTTATTAATAGTGTAACATGCCATATTGTGTGCGGTGTGGTAGAACCATGAGAGAAAAATTTTAATTGATTTATAAGATGAGGTAGTAAATATTATGTTAATATTAATTAAAATTTTTGAGTCAAGTGATTCAAAAAGATACTGTATATTAGAAAATAGGAAAAATTGATAGGAACTTTTACAGTCTTATATCAACTAGATGGTGAAGTTCATCATCTAATTATTGAAATAATTAAAGAAGTTATTATTCTAAATATTTCGATAATGGTTAGGTATCAAATTGAAAGGCCATATCATCCAATGAATCGTCTCCCTATTAAAAATAAATAGAATAATTGGTATATTAACTATTTTAATTGAGCAATTATAGTTGAAAATGAATATAATCAGTTAAATAGTCACGAGATCGATTCGTTAAAATTAATCATAAAACAATAGAATTTTCCAAAATTGATAAATAGTTGACGGAATTAGTCCATAATAAAAATTAGTAGACTATAGAATTTTCCATAAATAAGTCTTGAGAGGCATGTATTGTCTCAAGTAAAAAATAAGAGGAAATTTACATTGGTTTATAAAATTATTAGGTGGTAAATACTATATTAATTGAATACTTTTAATTTGGAGCATTGCATTTAGACAGATCTTTCATTTCAGGAGCTAGAACATGGATTCTGTATATTGTTAATGGCTTTCTTTTGCTGTTTACACAGAGCTTTCTATATCATCATCTTCATCATCTAATGGCATTTTCGTGATGCTTCTTATTTTCCCAAAATGTCTCTTTATAATATTAAAATAATTTAGACTAAATAATTAAAGCATATGTTACAATAGTCCAACTTAAAAATATTCAGTGTCGGAACGCGAAAATACTTTTAATGCGTCTCTCTTCATTTTGTTCCCCAAAAAATCTGAAATGCTGCTAGAGATAAAGAGAGAAAAATAGTGTTAAGCATTGGTCCTTTGCACAGTAACGGTACTTCGTGAAGAAACTTTGTTTATTGGTAAAGCACGCTATTTTTAGTCATGGTTTCCATGTAGCAATGCTGATAACATTACTCTAGTCAATCTATGAGTTTGAATTAAAATAAAAAAAATGAAATTTTTGTTGAGAAATAAATGGAAGCAAAGTAAAAATGCATTAAAACTTTAAAAAATATATATCATAAAAATCCTTAGAAAAAATATTAAAAATTTTTATTGAAGTAATTCATGGATAAAATAGTGAGTTTCTTATCAGGAAAAGTTACTTAACATACTTATGTGACATATTAAGTTACTTCATAAGCAACTCACGGTTATAGATGATCTTAGAACCATTACGTTTTCATTTCTCCTTCAACTATCAATCTAATTTTATTATTAATCAGGAGGTGAATCACCATGATTTTTTTTTTTTTTTTTTACATAGTTTTTCAAAATTTCGTTCATACAAGAGCTTCTGCAATGATTTTTTCAATTGTGACCATCCACATTTTGCAGATAAGCAAATGATAATTAGGTTTGCTTCAAAATGGTATGGATTTGTCTTGATCTTGAAATTTTTAATTTTTTTTTTATATATGTTATTTTAGTTTTATGCACATTATTTGCCTTATTATCTTAGTCATTTTCAATCATTGGTTACTCGCCCAGAAAAAAAAAAAAAAAAAAACACCATTGATTATACTTTGACGAATTATGCTTTATTAGAATTAGGCACTTCACGTTTCCATTAAAAAATACCATTTATTTATCAAATTTACTATAATTTATAGAAGTTGGTTATCTAAGCTTGAAAAGATCAAGTGTTTTTTTAATCATATGTCAAGTGTTTATCAGTTTTATTATAATATGCCATCATTTTATTTTAATTACCATTTATCAAATACGATATGTGACTATACCCACTTAAGTAAAGATGATATGGATGAGAGATATGATGATGAATATAAATGACCTTAATGGGCCTAGCCCAATAAGTTTCGGCCCCAAATTATACCCTAATAGCAAACGAATGCAAAACACTCTCCTCACACACTCACACAGTAAAATCCCTCTTCTTCCTGTTTCTTCTCTCGCGACCTAGGGTTTCATCTATTACTCATTGTCTCTCTGTGTTTGTGTTTGTTTTAGTGCAAGTGGAACACTAGCTTATTCGAGAAGCCATCCCCAATTGATACAAGACTCACTAATTTTTCAGGGGGATAAGTCATCCTTTTCCCTGTTTCGTTTATTTATAGATGTTTGTTATTCTGTTATAGCTTTGTTTTATAATATGTTTCAAATCCATACAATTCTGTTTAAGATCCGTTCCTATACTTTGCTATTACAACTGTAAATGTGTATGTATTTCCGTTACACATAGTCTTTAAGCCTACTAGGCTTCCTGTGCTGACGTGTATTTCTAGTAGTTGTATCATTTTCCCCCCATCTGGAAAAGCAACCTTGTGCTCAAGGTTAAAATCTGGATATGTCTGCTTGAACTGTTCAAAATCTTCCCAGGTTGTTTCTTCGGGAAGTAACCCTACCCATTGAACCAAAATTTGTCGAATCTGTTTGTTATTTACTAAAATAACTCGGGAGTCCAAAATTGTGAGTGGTTGTAAGACAGTAAAACCACAATTTGACCCTAGTGGCAATTGTAGAGATGGTTGAGAGACACCTGTAGCCTTCTTAAGTAGGGAAACATGAAAAACATCATGTATACGAGCATGAGATAGAAGCTTGAGTTGATATGCCACTGTACCTACCTTCTTGAGAATGCGATAGGGGCCATAATATCTCTTAGAAAGTTTATGAATCCTATAATTGAGAGATTTTTGCTTATAGGGATGAAGCTTAAGGTAGACCAAATCTCCTGGAACAAAAGAAGCATTAGTACGATGTTTATCAGCTAACTATTTCATTCGGTTCTGTGCCTTAGCTAAATTATCCCTCAATACTTGTAAAGCTTTATCTCTTTGACTTAAGTCTTCATCTACTGCTTCCAACAGTGAACTACCCCTGATATACGATGGTATGGAAGGTGGTGATCTTCTATAGACCAATTCAAATGGGGTACATTTTGCTCCTTCATGAAAAGAAACATTGTAGGCATATCCTGCCCATGGCAGAAAACGAACCCAGTCCTTCGGATAATCCATAACATAGCTCCTAAGATAGTGTTCAATGGTTCTGTTCAACACTTTTGTCTGACCATCCGATTGAAGGTGATAGGCACTACTCATGTGCAACTTAGTGCCACTAAGATGGAACAATTCCTTCCAAAATCGGCTAGTAAAAACCGGATCTCTATCTGAAACAATAGAGCGAGGGAAACCATGTAGCTTAATAACCATTTGAATAAATAATGTGGCCACCTGAGCAGCAGTAAAATGAGGCCCTAAAGACCCAAGATGGAAGTATTTGGATAGTCGATCGACTACCACACATATCACTGTGAACCCTTGAGACCTAGGAAGAGATGTTATGAAGTCCAAACTAACATCTTCCCACACTCGCTCAGGGATAGGTAAAGGATGTAATAGACCTGCCGGTTATCGAGTCAAATACTTGACTTGCTGACAAATAGTATAGTTTCTGATATAAGTATCCACATCCTTTTTCATGCCTTCCTAAAAAAAATGTGAAGCGAGATGTTTATAGGTCTTAAGCACACCAAAATGACCTGAAGCTGGTGAACTATGAAACTCTTGGAGTAGAAGAGGAATGACTTTGGATTGAAGCACCAAAAACAATCGAGTCCCAAGATATAATAAATCATTCTTCCACTGCAAGACCCATTTCATTTGTTTGGCCTTCCGTAAGTTAGACAATATAGATTGAAAAGCTGGTAAAGTGGCATATTCTTGCTTGATCTCCTCAAAGATTCAAAATTGTGACATTGAAAAAGCATAGTAGTTGCCCTGTTCATCAATTTGTCTGGATAGTGAGTTAGCCACAACATTGTCTTCACCAGATTTATAAGAAATGGAATAAGAATAACCCATCAACTTAGAGAGATTTGTGCTGTTCTGGAGTTTAAATAGTCTGTGTTAAGATTTCCTTCAAACTGCAATGATAAGTTTTAATAGAAAAATGAACACCCAACAAGTACTGCTTCCACTTTCGTACAGCTTCAACTATGGCATATAGCTCCCTAACATAAGCTGAATCTTTTCTTAAATGCACTGGAAGCTTTTTACTAAAATATGCAACTGGTTGATTTTTCTGAAGTAGAGCAACACCTATCCCCATACCCGATGCATCTGTTTCTATTGTAAAAGGTTATGAAAAAACTAGGAGCTTTAAAATGGGAGCCTTACACAATGTGTTTTTGAGCTGTTCAAAAGCCTTTGTAGCATCTGTGTTCCATGAGAACTGATTCTTTTGTAACATGTTTGTTAATGGCCCAACAATAGAGGCATAATTTCGAATAAACTTTCTGTAATATCCTGATAACCTAAGAAAGCCCTTAATTCCTTTACGGTGGATGGTTTAGGCCACATTTTAACAGCTGCAACTTTTGTTGGATCTGGTTCTACTCCACTACTGCTCACAATATGTCCCAAATAATCAATCTTAGATTGACCAAAAGAACATTTGCTTTGTTTCAAGTAAAACTGATGGTCCAATAAAATCAGAAACACCCTTGTCAAGTGTTGAACATGTAATTCCACTGAGGAACTGTATACTAAAATGTCATCGAAGAAAACTATAACAAATTTTCTAAGATGAGGCTTGAAAATATTATTCATAATGGCTTGAAAAGTAGCCGGAGCATTGCTCAAGCCAAAAGGAATTACAAGAAATTCGTAATGGCCCTCATGAGTTTTGAATGTTATTTTTCCCATGTCTCCTTCGTGCATGCGAATTCGATGATATCCAGATCGCAAATCCAGTTTAGAAAATATTGTTGCTCCATGTAACTCATCCAAAAGTTCATCCACAGTGGGTATGTGATACTCATCCTTAATAGTAGCTTGATTTAAAGCACGATAGTCTATACAAAAACGCCAAGTTCCATCCTTTTTCTTAACCAATAACACTAGTGAAGAGAAAGTACTAATACTGTCCCGAATGATACCCTGGTCCAACATTTCTCTCACTTGCTTCTCAATTTCATTTTTTTGAAAATGGGGGTACCTATATGGTTTGACATTTATAGGTTGAGTTCCCTCATTTAAAAAAATTCTATGTTGGACTTGGCGTAAAGGAGGCAAGGATGATGGTGTCTCAAAAATCTTAGCAAATTTACCCAGCACTTCATGAACAATTGTGTTATTGGTGGATTGAATTGTTGAATCTGCCCTCTGAGCCTCCAAAGAAAAACAGTAGGCTACTGCATTCATATTGAACATCCTCCGCAATTGATGTGCAGTAACTACTGATGGAAAAGTAGTTTCATAAGATAAAGACACCCTCTTGCCCATGTTAGCAAATGATAATGTCAAGGCATTATAATCAATGGTCACAAGACCCAATTACTTAAGCCATTGTATACCCAAAACTACCTCAGCCCCTTCAATAGGTAGAATATAAAATGGGACAAGAAATTGAATTCCTTGAATAACCAAAGGAACATCCAAACACTGACCCTCACATACCAATTTTGACCCATCGCCAATCATAACATTGAGTGATGCAGTATGTAATACAGTCGAATTTAAATGTTTCACTACTCTAGATTGTAAGAAATTATGAGTACTACCAGTATCAACTAGAATAGAGAAGTGATGATTGTTAATCTGACCTTGAAATCGCAAAGTCTTTGGAATAGACATCCCAGCCAAAGCATGCAAACTGATCATCCCTGAATTCTCTTGATTTTCTGCATCCTCACAGTATATCTGTGTATCATGCATATCCTCCTAAGCAACATTTGCATCATCCTCATCATCATTTGTTATCAATAGCAAAAATTTAGATTTACACTTATGATTGCAATGGTATTTTTCATCATGATTATAGCATAAACCCTTTTCCCTTCTCTGAGCTATCTCTTAATTGGAATAGTGGATTTTGGTGTAATAGAATTGGAAGAAGTAATGGTAGAAACAGGTAAGGATTAAGGGTATTTAGGTGAAGGTTTAGAGAATTGAATGGTGGAAGAATTAGAATAAGGGTTGTGTTTGGAGAAATGGTTAGAATGTGATGGCTTGTATGTATCTACAAATTTAGATTCATAAATGCGTGCAAGAGACATAGCATTTAGTAAATCAGAAGGTCTTGCAACTTGAACTTCTCGCCTAATTTCAGGTTTAAGACCTGAAATGAAGCAACTGGTAAGAAAAGAGTTTGGTAAACCAGTGATTTGATTAGAAAGATGATGAAATTGACATTGGTAATCAGAAACAGTTGTGGATTGAGTTAATTTGAAAAGTTGACCCTGAATGTCTTCATATAATGAAGGACCAAAGCAATCTTGAATTGATTTCTTGAAGTTAGTCCAAGAATTTAATTGCTGATTATCATACATCCATTGATACCAGTCTAAAGCATCACCCTCTAAAGCAAAAGAAGCAATTATGATGCGTTGTTCATCCTGAATATGATGAAAATTGAAGAACCGATCTGTTTTGAATACCCAACCATGAACATCTTTCCCATTGAATTTGGGAATTTCCAATTTGATGCTTTTAAAAGATCATTGCCTTCGATGATGGAAGATGATGATTCATTAACAAGAGGAGGAGAATGAGTCTGATTCCGTTCATTCATCAATGTAGAAAATTTCTGTTGAATAGAATCCATAATGAGTGAAATTTTCTGATCCAAGTCTTGATTCAGTTGTTGTTGAAACTTGTCCAATCTGTCTTCTAACAAAGTATTTCTTGTATTAGGTGCCATGGATGAAAAGCAACTTAGGAAGAATGGAAAAGCAAGATGAAGAGCAACAATGGAGGATGATTCGGGAACGAGAGCACCAAATAATGGGCCTAGCCTAATAAGTTTCAGCCCCAAATTATACCCTAATAGCAAACGAATGCAAAACACTCTCCTCACACACTCACACGGTAAAATACCTCTTCTTCTTGTTTCCTCTCTCGCGACCTAGGGTTTCATCTATTACTCATTGTTTCTCTGTGTTTGTGTTTGTTTAAGTGCATGCCGGTGGAATACTAGCTTATTCGAGAAGCCACTCTCCAATTGATACAAGACTCACTAATTTTTTAGGGGGATAAGTCATCCTTTTCCCTATTTCGTTTATTTATAGATGTTTGTTATTCTATTACAGCTTTGTTTTACAATATGTTTCAGATCCGTACAATTCTGTTTAAGATCCGTTCCTATACTTTGCTATTACAACTGTAAATGTGTATGTATTTTCGTTACACATAGTTTTTAAGCGAGCTAGGCTTCCTGTGCTGACGTGTATTTCTAGTGATTGTATCAGACCTCATATAATTTATTGTTTGCTTTATGTAAGATCAAGATTATGATGATGGATGTATCTTGCAGGTTTATTTTGAGTGTGAAAATCATAATTATAATTCATCATGTAAAAAAAGTTTGAACTGATAATGTACATTGTAATTTCGCTTCAATTTTAATATTTTAATATTTTCTTTTATTGTGAATATAAAACGAAAGTTATGTTTTATTGCTTGAACTATATCATAATATTTATATCATTAGCATATAATTACTAATAGGTTTTGAAATTGAGCAGTTTGACATTCGGAAAAAAAAAAAGGTACTAACTGATCATGACCCGCAACATGTGTGTTAAAAAAAAAAAAAAGAAAAATAAGTTATAAATTATTTAAAACATTTTTTTTATTTTTACAGTCAAACTGCAAACTTTCAATTTTTTATCATATAAAAATAAATTGATTTTAGTACTTAAACCCTATTTTTTTTAAATCATTTTAAATCGTACAATTTTTATAATAGCTTACGTACCACTATAAATTTATTATTTTCTTGGCAATTTTATGTGCATGGTCCGTTACGTCAGACCTGTTTTGTATAGAATATATTATAAATCAATACAAATACTGTTAATCATATGTAAATTTAACTTATTGAATTTCTAAAGTTGATTGACTGGGTAAGATTCAGAAAAAAAAATCAGTGTACTTTGTCCTTACGTTTTCACAAAATCTTTCACTTCAAGCAATGTGGGTAATTAAGGTAAATTTTATTTCGTTTGAATTCCATCTTTGCTATCATTTGTGATGGACATTAGCAAAACTTTTATTAATGTGACTTAAAGCGAATTATGTTTGGTAAATCTAATGAAACCATAAATTAATAATTTAAATTTTGTAATTAATGTAAAATAATTAGTTAATTTAAATAAATGTGTCATTTTTATGACTATACATTAATGTGTGTCTCATATATATTAATGTGTATTTACTACAAATATTCTTTTCATAGTCTTTTTCATTACCTTTGTAGAAATGTTGCAGCTTCAATGATGAAGAATTGAAGTAGATCCAAAACTTCAAATTTACCGTCCTGCATTAGTTATAGAAGGGCACATATTTATATTTGTAGTTTTCTCTTGTAATTTTTATCATCTTTCTTCCGTTTTTTTTTTCTCTTTTGTCTTTTCATTAAATTAATTATAAATCCTTATTCAATTAATATTTGATGCATATGATACTATTAAATTTGCACCGACATCAAGAGTGTAGGGTCTCACATATATCTTTTTTAAGTATACATGCATGTACCTAAGTATGTATAGATTTTAAAGAAATGATACCTCAAAAGCTTCATGAAATTAAATTTATAATTTAATTCCATGTTACACACTAAATTATATTATATAGTTGAAGCCAATATTATTAAACTTGAATTAGCCCGATCGGTTCAACCCAATTCACGATTGGTCTTAGTTAGCCCAATTCACCCGAGTCAACCCAATTAACCCAAAATCAACCATAAAGGCAAGCAATCTGTCATAAAAAACTGGATTTATATGAACCTAAAAAGACCTAAGTAACTTAGTTGGCTAGACCGCAATTTGATAGACCCATATGGTCCTAGCAAGTGACAACGTATCAAAAAGAAAAAAAAAACTCTTTGAAAATATACCTCTTGAATCTTAACTCTTTGATATGCCTAGGTCAACCACTTGGGTTGGATCTAACCGCACTTGTCGAAACAATAACACAAGGATGCTTCCAATATATGATGTTGTCACACTTTCTTTGCTTGTTGTTAAATTTTTAATGACTTTATAAGGAGTTAAAAATAAGGGTTAATCTCACAAAATGAGATG
Source organism: Combretum micranthum (assembly GCA_024138025.1). NCBI lineage: Eukaryota > Viridiplantae > Streptophyta > Magnoliopsida > Myrtales > Combretaceae > Combretum > Combretum micranthum. The sequence continues at coordinate 38,927 of JAMXBD010002707.1, read as the reverse complement.
ACAATTTTTTTTTTTTTTTAAAGTTTCGAGTATTACTTGTGTTAACTTCATATAAAACCATTTGTGTGGCTGACTCTTTTTCACCCATTTTATAGACTATGGTGTGTCATACATGATTTTTTAAATCAAAATATTCTCCTTAAGAGACATATAAGTAATGGAAACAAAATCTCACAGAATGAGTGTAACGCCCTAAATTTATAAACATTTACAACCTTCTATATATCCATATTGGATATAGACACATAAAGGCTTAGAATTTGCTATTAATCCACAATTAAATCGTATAATCCAAGCTCTCATAATTGGAATACTCCACAAATAATAATATCTTATTCAAATATCATAACTTCAACAAAAATACTTTATAAAACCAGTTGGCATAAAACCAGATGCCATATATTTCTGACCTAATAAACTGACAAAATCACTTTATAACACAATCTAAACCATAGTAATTAATTTAGATTTTTCAGTTTCAATAAATTTCAATCTAACACTTGATCCTAGCCATCTAGTAATATGTTAGATAATCATCACCACTAACATCCTCCCCATAATCAATGTAGACACTATAGCCATTAAATCAAGCACTACGGATTCTTTACTTGCTCCTGAAAAAGATTAAAAAGGGTTGAGCTAGAACTCAGTACACCAAACTATAATCACATGCACATGAGCAATCATTGTTATAAAAAAACGTGCAATCAAAAAATAATAATAGCAAGCAGAAAGTAAAGAACACACAGATTTTACGTGGAAACCTTTTTGGGAAAAACCACGAGCAGAGGCGAGAGAGGAATTACACTATATCAAAGTAGAAGTACAAGAATTGAGAGATTTACAACTCTAATCTTTTAGATCTCTCAATAGAAAATTTGTGTTTGTGATGTGTTTAAAGTATATTAAAAAACCCTAGAAAAACACACACAACAATATATATATATATATGTGTGTGTGTGTATAAGGATAACCGACATAACAGCCTAATTACGACATTTAAATATGTAATTAATGAGTAATAAAGGCCTGAATTATGACCGTTAAATGTATAATGAATGAATAATAAATATATGGTCAAATATTCATTCATTAACATTTAACTACGGGAGTCGGTTACAGAAATCGGGTCATAAACAGTCGGTTACAGAAATCGGGTCATAAACTCCAACAATCTCCACCTTGACACGAATTCTGGAGTAACAAACACAATAAACTCCAAAACTTTGATAAACAACTCCACCTCTTCCACAAGTTCCTCAAAGGAATCAATCAGCTACCGACACTAAGCAAGTTCAAGCAATGCTCAAACTTTGCAATGGGAAGTGTCTTAGTCAATATATCTGCAGGGTTGTCATGAGTGCTCACCTTGCTCACTGCAATATCTCCTCGAGCAATAATATCACGCACAAAGTGATAACGGACGTCGATATGCTTAGTCCTTTCATGGAACATCTGATCCTTAGTCAGAAAAATCGCACTCTGACTATCACAAAATACTGTAGACGTCTTCAAATCGCTAAGCTCAGAAAACAACCCTTTTAACCAGATAGCCTCTTTAATCGCCTCTGTAATAGCCATGTATTCCGCCTCTGTAGTGGATAGAGCAACAGTAGCTTGTAAGGTGGCTTTCCAACTAATAGCACAGCCACCAAGAGAGAAAACATACCCAGTGATAGATCTTCTTTTATCCAAGTCCCCGCGAAATCAGAATCAACAAATCCGACTACCCCATCTCTAGTTTTCCCAAAATGTAAACATACATTAGTAGTTCCTCTTAAGTATCTGAAGATCCACTGGACTGCTTTCCAGTGTTCCTTGCCAGGATTCGCCATATACCTACTGACAACACTAACGGCATATGCCAAATCTGGACGCGTGCAAATCATTGCATACATAAGAGATCCTACTGCACTAGAGTAAGGGACCTTTGACATATAGTCAATTTCATCTTCTGATTTAGGAGACTGATCAGACGACAGTCTGAAATGACCTGCTAAAGGGGTACTAACAGGTTTAGCACTCTTCATATTGAACCTGGAGAGTATCTTCTCAATATACCCTTTCTGACTCAGGTGTAAGATGCTTGATTTTCTGTCTCTTGAAATTTCCATACCAAGAATCTTCTTGGCTGCACCCAAGTCCTTCATCTCAAATTCCCTGTTCAATTGTGCTTTAACCCTGTCTATCTCTCCTCTATCCTTAGCCGCTATCAACATATCATCTACATACAAGTAGATATAGAAACGACCCATCTTCACAGCGCTTGAAATATACACAGCTGTCATAATTACTTCTCCTGAAATCATGAGAAGTCATAAAAGAATCAAATCTTTTATACCACTGTCGTGGTGATTGCTTCAACCCATATAGGGATTTCTTTAATCTGCACACATGGTCTTCTTTCCCTAAGACCCCAAAACCTTCGGTTGATGCATGTAAATGTCTTCCTCAAGTTCACCATGCAAGAATGCAGTCTTCACATCAAGCTGCTCTAACTCAAGATCCTCCATAGCCACAATACCAAGCAGTGCTCGAATAGAGCTGTGTTTCACAACAGGAGAAAACACGTCAGTAAAATCAATACCTGGTATTTGACTGTAGCCTTTCGCGACAAGCCTAGCTTTGTATCTGGGTTCTTCACAACTTGAGTCTCCTTCCTTTTTCTTGTAAACCCACTTGCAGCGAACGGCTTTCTTACCCTTGGGAAGTTTCACTAACTCCCATGTTCTATTCTTCTGGAGGGATTCCATTTCTTCTTGCATAGCGATCATCCACTTACCAGAATCATCACAACTAACCGCTTCTGTGTAAGTGGACGGTTCCAAACTTGAATCAACATCATCAGCCACATTTAAAGCATATGCAACTAGATCCGCTTCCCCATATCTCAGTGGAGGCCTTATCTCTCTCCTGGGTCTGTCTTTGGCAATCGAATACTGTGGCTGCTGAGATGTAGAAGCCGTTTGAGAGATAGGCTTAGTTGAATCTGTATTGATGTCAAACTCCACCTGCACACTTGATTTCTGCTGGGTTTCATCAGAAGTAACAGCAGGACATAAATTATGCAACATAGCTGATTCATCAAATATAACGTCCCTACTAATAACAACTTTCTTCAATTCAGGACACCATAATTTATATCCTTTAACCCCAGTCTTGAAACCAAGAAATACACACTTTAGGGATCTAGGCTCAAGTTTACCATTATTTACATGAGCATATGCAGGACATCCAAATATTTTCAAATCTGAATAATCTGCAGGGGATCCAGACCATACCTCATGTGGAGTCTTCTTCTCAATGGAAGTCGACGGAGATCTATTGATCAGTAAACAAGCTGTGGAGGCAGCTTCGCCCAGAAAGATTTTGGCAACTTCGAATTGGAGAGCATACATCTCACCTTCTCCATAATGGTCCTGTTCATACGTTCTGCAACCCCGTTTTGCTGGGGTGTACCAGGAACCGTGAGATGTCTAACAATCCCTTCAGACTTGCACAAGTCATTGAATTCACTGGAGCAGAATTCCAAGCCATTATCAGTGCGTAGACGCTTCACCTGTTTTCCAGTCTGTTTCTCAATCATCGTCTTCCACACTTTGAACGTAGATAAGGCATCACTTTTCTTTCAGGAAATATGCCCAAACCTTTCTGGAGTAATCATCTATGATTGTCATCATATAGCTGGCACCGCCACTGGAGGGCACTCTAGCAGGACCCCAAAGGTCAGAATGAATATAGTCCAGAGTGCCTTTAGTATTATGGGTACCTGTGGTGAACCTGACCCGTTTCTGCTTCCCAAAAACGCAGTGTTCGCAAAACTTTAATTTGCTGATGCCTTGCCCATTCAAAAGTCCTCTCCTACTCAATTCATTCATACCGGCTTCACTCATATGCCCCAGGCATATGCCATAGCCTTGTAACATCATCATCTGACATGGAGGAACCAATGGCTGCATCACCTGTAACAACAGAACCCTGCAAAGAATAAAGGTTAGCAGTCTTTCTATGGCCTTTCATCACCACCAGTGAACCCTTACTGATCTTCAGGACTCCACCTTCACCAGTATATCGATACCCCTTCAGATCAAGGGTACTAAGAGAAATCAAATTTCTCTTCAAATCAGGAACGTGTCTCACATCACCAAGCGTCCTGACCACGCCATCAAACATCTTTATCTTGATCGTTCCGATACCTGCAACTTTACAAGAAGTGTTATTTCCCATCAAAACAACACCTCTGGAAACCGGCTCATATGTTGAAAACCAGTCCCGATTGGGACACATATGAAAGGTACATCCAGAGTCCAAAATCCACTCTTTACTGGCCTGTGAATCAATGTCAGAAGCAACAAGAAGATCACCATCAGTATGATCTTCAACAACATCGGCCTCAGCCGTTTTATCAGATTGATTTTGCTTTTGATTCTCACCAGTCTTCTTATTTTTATTTTGCAGTTTATAGCATTCTGCCTTAATGTGGCCTTTCTTCTTGCAATAGTTACAGGTTTTAAATCTATTAGAAGATTTAGATCTGCCTCTAGAATTCCCACCAGACTTACAATCTTGACTCCTACCACGAGCTACCAAACTTTCAAAAGTAGACTCAGATTTAATCACCAAGTGTTTCATCTTTTCAAAAGAGCTTAAACCAGCATAAACTTCATCAATCGACAAAGTATCATGACTATACAGAAGGGTATCTCTAAAGGTCGCATATGATGGAGGTAAAGAACATAATACGATTAAACCTAAATCCTCTTCATCATACTTAACTTTCAATGTTTCTAAATCAGAAACAATTTCTTTAAAGGTTGTTAAGTGAACATCAAGAGACGCACCTTCTTCCAAACGATGAGAATACAATCTCTGTTTCAAATGCAACTTACTGGTTAAGTTTTTCGTCATACATAGTTGTTCCAACTTCAACCATAATGCGGCAGCGGTCTTTTCCTTAAGCACATCCTGTAGAATCTGATTCGAAAAATGGAGATGGATCTGTGAAAGAGTTTTTCGGTCTTTTCACTGCTTTTCCTCCGGTGACCAAGATGCAGGCATCTTCTCAAACCCTAAAAGTGCATCATCAAGATCCATTTGTGCTCAAACCACTCGCATCTTCACCTGCCACAATAAGAATCTGGTGTTGCGATCCAAAAGAGGAATGTCGTACTTCATGGTTGCCATTATCAAAATCTACGCTCTGATACTAATTTGTTATAAACAAACGCACAATCGAAAAATGATAATAGCAAGCAAAAAGTAAAGAACACATAGATTTTACGTGGAAACCCTTTCGGGAAAAACCACGGGCAGAGGTGAGAGATGAATCACACTATATCAAAGTAGAAGTACAAGAATTTAGAGATTTACAACTCTAATCTTTCAGATCTCTCAATAGAAAATTTGTGTTTGTGATGTGTTTGAAGTATATTAAAAAACCCTAGAACACACACACACACACACACACATATATATGTGTGTGTATAAGGATAACCGAGCCTAATTACGACACTTAAATATGTAATTAATGAGTAATAAAGGCCTGAATTATGACCGTTAAATGTATAATGAATGAATAATAAATATATGGTCAAATATTCATTCATTAACATTTACTATAGGAGTCGGTTACATAAATCTGGTCATAAACAGTTGGTTACAGAAATTGGGTCATAAACTCCAACAATCATCATGTAAATCCACACACAATATGCAACATATATAGCAATCACAATTTGTTATCTTTTAATTAGCTAAGCAACCAATACAGTTTAAAATCATTTGCAACTAGTCTTAAACCTGAAGTAACTCATGGCTTAATGAAAAAAAAATACGTATACATAATGAAATACTATAAATCTTAATCTAAGTTAGAAATATAAAGTAGATAGTTTAAATGGATCAAATAAGTAAATAATAGAAAATAAATAGATTATTTGATGAAAATAAGTTAGTAAATAGATTTAAATTGAAATTGAGATTTGAAATATTTTACAAGATCATCTATTTTCCTTAATAACTATTCCTAATAAATCAAACTATCTAATTTAAACCCAATTCTTTGTTTTAAACTCCTTTCATTCCAAATTCAAATTCCTAAATCTCAAAGCAAATATTTTGAACGTTTTGAATACTCATAAACCCTTAAACTTTAGTATCTTTCATTTTGTAAAATCTTATTAATTTTTGAAATCAATTACTTGCTTAAAAATATCAGTTTTAGATCAAAACCTAATTTAAATATTAGTTTTCTGTAAACTAAACTTCTAAAGTGTGTTTCTAAATCAAGTTGGTAATTTTTATATATATATTTTCAAATTAGTTTTGATACTAAAGATAATTATCAGAAAGGTTTAAACTTAATACCCCTATTCTAAAATATCCTAAATTTTAATCCTTACCTTTTCCTTTTTCTTTATCTTTTTGCTGCCTCCTTTTCCTTGTTTTCTTTTTCATTCTTTTCGTTTTCTCTCTCCCTCTCTTTTCTTCTCTTCTGTTCCTTCTCTTTTCTCTCATCTCTAAATCTCAAATTCAAAAGTCAAAAAGAGAAATCAAGGTCGGAAATGGAGATAGGAGAAGAAACAAAGTAGAAGATGAGATGGAACAAGATAAACCAAGCTAGAACAAGAAGAAGAAGTGGATGAAGTGTAAAAAAGCAGAATCAATTTCATATTCTTGCTTTAAAGCTAAGTATATTTCTCTTAAATTGTTTTGATTCTTGTTTTTATTTATATATGATGAATTGGTGTTAGTTATAAGTAGAGTTTATGATAAAATGGTAGAGGAATGACTTGGTGAAGTAATGAAATATTGAAATATTAAATATGAAGTTATGGAAGATGTTGGATGTTGGGGACGTGGAGTTTTTATGTATTTGGTGCTGTTAAGTAAGTATGTTGAGTTGTATATTGCTTTTTATGGTGTTTTAATTGATGTAGGATATGTAAAAATTGATAAAATGGAGGTTGAAAATAGGGGATTTCGTAACCCCTTCAAATCCATCAATCATAGGCATGACTATGCCTTTGTAGGACTTGGATTGGATGATTTTTAGAAGTCATGGGAGAGATTCTTCTCTTACTAGGCTCTAACCTTGATGTTTTTAAAAATCATGGGCGTGACACGACCTTTAGTAGCCTCTAATCTTGGTGTTTTCAAAAATCACGGACTTCTTGCCTTTGGTTATCGTATTTTGATAATAACTTTTTCATACAAACTCGGATTGAGGTGATTCAAAAGGCTGTGGAAAGCCTAAAAAGAGATCTACAACTTTTATTTTTTAATTTTTGCAAATTAAAATCGTATCAAAATTGAAATTTTATTTGTTTTCAGCTACTACGTTTTCCAAACAAAGTTAAAAACTTGTGTTTATTGGTTAAATGTGTTTATGCAAGTATAAATGAGCTTAGCTAATAAATATAGGTTTAAATTGACATAATAAACTTGAATAAATTAGATTGATTAAGTTTAATCAATTTTTTTAAGATTAAGTTAATATAGACTTAAGTTAATATAAACCCTAGATATAATATGAACATAGTTAATTACTCTTAGTCCAATTTGACTAAATAGATTTTAGTAAGCAAAAATAGATTAGATTGATTAATTTTAATTATTTTAGCCTAGTAATTGGATTAAATGATTAAGTATAATCAATCTTGCCTAAGTTAAGTTAAAATGAGTTTAATAGCTTATAATTGGCTTAGAATAATGAGTTGGGATAAACCATGAATCAAATGGGGGAATATGTTGTCTCAAATGTTTGTTTGCTTAGGAAACGAATTTTTTTAGTATATGAATGCTTTGTTAAATCTTTTGTAATAAGAGGTTATAAACAAAATAAAAAGAAATACTTTGACAGACGAAGGATAACTGTCCGTATTTTGGCAGGGTGATCTTCATAGCCATAGCGGGGTTCCTATTTAATGTCTGATCAAATAGGGTATTAATAAAATGAGTTTGATATAAATAGATAATTAGTCTAGTTTCTTGTATGAGTTTAATTCTTGAATCTACAGATATGAATACCTGATCTATCTTCTAAGTTGGCATCTAATTTAACTTCTGAGCCTATTTTAGATTACAAATATAAGGTACGCTGTAACTTGTATGGTGATTGTTAGGATAGGTATCCTAAAAATGAATTAAAACTTAAATTCGACTTAATAATTAATGAGTGATGGTTGTGCGTGTGCCGTTGAATCTAGTCTGGGGAGCGGCATCCTTCTAGGTAGACATGGTAGTTTAGGTACTTAGGTTACCTGTCATGATGCAATGTTTTCTAATAAGTGGTTTGGTGGGTAGCCGATAGGGCAAATGGTATCGGTGTAGCATCTACTTAGGGTCGAGAAGAAGTAATATGATCTAGTTCACATTTTATGGGACAACTAAACTGGATGATGTTATTGATTGGGATGAGTAGAGTGTGTGTAAGGACTGTGAGTCTTATATGAGGTTATTTTCTCTTTCTTGGTTGGATATTGGAGATGTAAGTACCTGAACTGTTTATATCAACCCTCTGAGTAGTGGCGGTTACTCAAGACCCCTAGATCCCTACCTTGGGGTAGTTGTTTGCGGGGGCTATAGAGGCTCCCCCACTGCTGCGGTAATGGGCTAGGGATGGAAAATCATTTCTTGGATTTTTTCGAAATTTGAGTGCTCCAGTGTTGACTTATTTACTTTAAAGAAAAGATAATAACTTACTAGTTGATGCATTTCATTTAGTTAAGTTTATGTGTCACTTCATGTGTTATTGTGTTATGTGTACTGAGCTTTGGTTCATTATTGTTATTGTTGTTCCTTTTCCAGATATTTTGATGATGATGAGATATTGATGATTAGATGATGATGAGGTTGAGTTGATGTTGGTATTGATGTTGAGTATGGTGTTGTTGATGGATGATGATGCTTGGCTGGGTTTTGGACGATATTGGCTAAGTGAATTGAGTTTAGGACCGTTGATGTTTTTTTTTTTTTTTTTTGTTAAAGAGCTAGATTTATATTTTAATTTTGTAATATTCTTTTAAAGGCTTAGTTGAGAAGCCTATATGTTTGTAATATCTTTAAAAGTTTTGTTTTTGGGAAAAATGATCTACTCTTGAAAGTAAATTATAATTATGTTTTTGTAAAGTCTATTTTAAAAGTCTAAATCCAGTTGTTTTAAGAATCTAACTGAATGATTTCATAATTTAAAATTTGTTAGCGAATGTTCAAAATAAACATATCATTCTAGGAAGCTTGAGTGTATAATATATAAAGTATTATTCTAGGTGGTAATGCCTTAATTAAATTTTAAGGCGTTACACATAAATACTTATATATTTGTACTAGTGTAGGTACTCTTATACATCCTGTGTACCGTACTTGTACTACTTCTAAACTATCAGAATCATCTTTATGTACAACTCCACTTAGGATAACACCACATATAGATTATTAAGGTGCCATCCTAATGACATCAGTACTCTCAATCCACTAGACCCAACTAAACACAAACAACAACCAATTTAAAGCCGGATATCTTAAGTTCGTTAGTAGTTTCTAAGCCTACATTCACAAACAATAACTAAAGTAAGGACATACCTGACACGGCTTCTGAATTTGATAATGCAATTCTATCGGAAGCACCTAATCATATATAACAATACCAATCTTAATATTTGTGTCATGGAACAAAACATACTCCTAAGGTTATTTAGATTCCCTAAGTTATTGAAAACTATTACTATCCTATGTCTACGTATAATATTCCAATCATTCTTAGTATGCCCGCATTTTGTAGGCCTTATACTGGTGATTCGAGGTTATCTTAACCTAACTCACTACTTTTCTTCCACTGACAAAAAGTTAGGATGGAGAAGAACTAATAAGTAAAAATGAAAAAGAAAAATTTCGTGTCAAATATTCAATACTTATTGTATTATCTAAATTTATTAGAGCTTTATCCTTGATGGTGTCCGTGCTAGCCAGGCAATTAAATTTTTAGTGCTTACATCAATGTTTTATTACAAGGACAGATGGGTGAAGAAAGAAAACACCACATCAGTCAAAGCTAAAGACAAGGGAAAAAAGTACATTTAAATAACACTTTTCTAATTCGGCAAAAAAAAATAACACTTTTCTAAAATTTTACTTTGATTGTAATTGCAAATTTATTATAGTTTAAAGGACTTAATTACAATATTGGACAATTTGATAATATATTAAAATGTATTATTATAATTACTTTTTATACATATCAACAAATGGTTTGTAATTACAAATTTCCGAAATTTGTGACTTCTCCGCTAGACATGTCAGAGTATGCTTCTTTGACAAACATCCAGCTGCCAAGATCCAACATATGATTGTCATAGAGCCTTGAAGCATCAAAGCTTCTGCTAGAACTGGGTTTACAACTTCTGGATGGTTGAAAAAGCACATCAATTGAACAGAGCTTAAAAGTGCCCTTAATCAAATTTCTTGCATTCTTATCTATAAGAGATGACCCTCTTAATATGCCTTCTTCACTATTAGATCAAGAATAGTCAATGCCACGCCTCCCAAATCTTTTTATTATCATCAGAATCACCTGTAAGAAAACATGGCATTCGTCCATGTAACATGTTGCCCTTAATCTAGCTGCCATCCCATGAAAATCTCCTAAAAGAGCAATCATAATGTTGCTCAATGAATGGAGACATTTTCTCATAGACAACAGCTGAAAGGTCACTGGATTGAGAGCTAAAAATTGAATTCGTCTTTTTTGAGTTGGGTCCTCCAGATAAGCATTCAAACCTCTTGCCTTAATAAATAGGCCAGGTGAAACAATCAGCTGATACACATATTTCTCAACATGCCCCTTCATAATATTATGTTTGTCAGCTGCCTTCACATTGCATTTGGTTTCATCATGTTCTTCTGATCTTGTTTGTGAAGATTGGTGGAATTTTGAAGTAGGCCAAATAGCAACCTTAATGTCATGAATGACAAATGTTAACTCGTGAAGATGATCATCAGTATGACTAATGTTTGCATCATCATTGCCAAAAGCAGGATAATCCTTACTAAATGACATTTGAATTTGAGGTCCAGCAATGAATACTCCCATTTGGATGTGTTTCTCAGGAAGTATTTTGAGCAAACATATATTTGTCATACTATCAAAGACATCATATTTGCTGACCTAACTGATATTTGCTTCATCTGAAACACTAAGAATCTTTAAAAGAACTCTCCCTCTCTCATCCCCTCTCTAGCAGAGAGTTTGTTGTATTTGCCTAAGAAACAAGGCTGTCGGAGCTATAGAGGAATAATCAAAAGTAAAGTTCAATGAATTTGAGGAAGGTTAGCCAAGTCTTGGATGGCAGTAGATGGCATTCATCGACAATGAAAATCTTGTAAGCGAAAAGGAAGATGACGACAGCAGTAGCCCCGCTAACAAGTTTTTTTATTACTCTTTGAAACCATCATTTAACGTATGTATATGTATATGTATATATATATATATATATTAGCAAATGCTTGGGATATCTTTAGTTAAACCATGGCTATAAAAGACTGCCATGATCCTTAGGTACGATACAACACACGTAACGAGAATTGCCATCAACTAAAAAAGGCTTCTAGATTGATCAAACTCCACAAGTGTAAAATAATCAACAGTAGTCGAATTGTACATGTGCTGCATGTCCAACATCAAGTATAACTTTGGTTGGAGAAACACACCATCCTTTAGGTCCTCAATTGTTCGTGTTAACCGAACATCCTAATGCCCTAAGTAATGCATGTCCAGTTTCCTATCTTCATGCACAGAGAGAAAGGATGTTGATATGCAAAGATCTGATTGAAAGGCACCTCTTTATCGGCAAAACTGACGAGAAGATAGCCCATCAAAGATGAAAGGAATTTCCTCTAATAATAAATGGGTTCTCTGCTCAAGCTATTGTAGGACCCCTATTAATTGGCTTTTGGAAAACTCTTGCAACTGGCATACCATCCCCATCATCATTTCCAACTCTCCATGACCTATCTTTCTTTCTCTAAGGCTTTTTATGGTGCATATGAGATGGAGTTGATTTCTTGACAGTGACCTTCTTAGATGATAAGCCATTGGCCATGTCAAAAGCATCCAAATCCTCTAGTTGGAGCACTTTCATATTCCTTGTCAACTTCATCGTAACCTTTTCAACATTGTTTGAACTTTTGCTCTAGAATTGGAAGGAATATAGGTTTCCAAGCATTTTTCCCCATTGAATGCAATGCTTTACTCTCTCATTCAAGGTTATAGAACAATGCCTTAATACAAATGCTTTTATACCACACACTTATCTCAATCCATTGATCATATGTTGGCAAGCAATCTATATGTTTTAGCATCTAATACTATTTGCTGAATTGTTGCAACAGATGTAATGATAATCAGCAAGGAACATATCCGTTCCATTGATTCCAACATTGAAAATGCTCATCCTTTCAATGCCTACCAGGCTTTTGGAGATTGCTGAGGTTGTGACTGATGATATGGAACATGACCAGGATCTTGATGGTGGCTCTGGTCCTGCTAGTGAGGATGATTATATGCACGAGACTTCCGAAGACAATAGGAGCTTTGAAAATGCTAGGGTGCTATGGGGATAACATTTGAAATCTTGCCACACGTTCAAGAAAATGTTGATGAAGATTATGATGAAGATTACAGTGAAGGGGATGATGATGATGAAGAAACATGAACTAGGTATTGAAAATGATTGAGAGCGTAAAAGGTGTTTTGAACATGCTAATATGGCAGATTGAGTTATTTACACATTCTTGTGCCTCGAGAAGATTTAATTGCTTGGCAGCATCGAGGCTTTCACATTATGGATTATTAATGTGTCAAGCAGTGGTGTGATTGATTTATAGTACACACACACTAGGTAAGACTTTTGTAATTCGAAAGGCCTTAAATAATGCCCAAACCCCTCCGATATAACTCAAAAGACTTTGGTCAAGGGATAAAATGCAGATGTACTGATCTTGTTATAAAGGCCTTTAGCCTAATTTTTATCTGGGTTTAACTCTATGGACTAATATGACAAGGCTTAGAGAGTTATGCCTGACTTATTAAGATGATCATGGAAGAATTGGCACGATAGGCTAGGAGTACGACCCATTGGAATTGGCCTGCCCAATTCTAATATTTCTCAAATTAGCTCACACACATTGTAAATGAGGCCTCAATGGGCTTGGGTCAACAAGGGAGCCCACATCTATATCTACAATGAGAGGAACTCATCTTAGCCATTAGTTGTCTGTCTTATCTGACGTACGACATCAACAGCTAGATTCTCTAAAAATACCCTTAGTCCTTAGCTCATTTGGATAGGTGAAATCTTGGACAAACACCGTCGTGCTGTCGAGTTTCTATTTTTATGAATCAATTACTTGACTCACTCAAGAACGGACACGACATTCATGGTATCTAGTGAGGTTGATGCTTTCTAGCTCTCTTGCCTGTTACATGTGTATTAGAGCCTATTGAGTTTGCCTACTTCTCCTCCCTACACGGTTTTTTCTTGATCACTCTTACACGTGTTGTTTCTCTAGATCACGTATAGCACGATAGTCATGCGACACATACGTAATCATTGTATCCGGAATCACACCACACAAAGACCAAATTTTAGGAGTTATAATACGCTTTTAAGGAATTTAGTAATAAATACTTACTAACTATCAATCGCGTTAGTTCCAAAAGATAGTTTCTCAGCAAATAGACATAAATTCCTAAATGCATGTGTAATGCGGCGGCATTGTTCGAGTGGGGCTACGTATAGAAACGATATCCTGACTCGAGTTTTAGGTATTTTGGCAAGCAGTCAGACATCGCAAGTGTGCGGGTTTGTCTTTATATATAAATATGTTTGATTTATATTTATTTTTTATTTATATTTGATATTTTTATGAGAATTTTTAATTATTTTTTATTTATATCTATTTTTTGATAAATAATTTATTAAAAAAAGTTTGAAAAAAAGTTGTGAAAAAAGCTATCCAAACATAATTGCATCATTCCTTCCATGGGGCCGCTCATCTACAGCTGGATGTCTCAATCTCTCTTTTTTTTTTTTTTTTTAATCAATAAAACAGATGGATTCAAATATACTTGTCTTAATATATATATATATATATATAGATCAAAATGTCTCGCTCATTTATAATATTATATCCCCTAAAAAATTGTGTTTAAAGAGACTCAACTTCGGGTCTGTTTGGATTGTCTGCTTTTCATCTGTATTTATATCTTTTTTAAATGATATGTGTAAATATATCCGATTTTTATCTAAATTTTATCTATATTGTTTTATTTGATCTTTTGATGAGAACTGTCAACCTTTTTTTATCTATATCTATTTCTTGATAAATAATTTGTTAGCAAAAAGTTTGAAAAAGTGTCTGTATCTGCCGGAAAAAAGCCAAAACAAACAGACCCTTCATGGCCCCTGGCCTTTCGCATCTTAAGGTGAAAATTAAACACCAGATAACCTTAGAGGGCTTCCCAAAAGTTATAATAATATGTAATCTCAAAAGTTTTTGCTATATGTATCCCTTCTTCTTCGTTATTGTTATTATTATCATTATTAGTATTAATATTGATTTTTTGCAAATATTTTTAACTTTTAATTTTCATATCACTAACACCTTTTCTTTTATGATATCTTTTGACTGCTAAGTAATGATCCTTTCATTTAACTATATTTATAGGAGTAGTGTTGTCAAAATGACATCGGGTTTGACTTGAACATGCTAAAGGGTTAAGAGTCGAAGGATCAAACCAAAGTCAATAAAATGTAAAAATATGAGGAATATTAGAATTATTAAAGATTAAAATGATATGACATCACTCAATTAAATCTATATTTTGATCAAATCCATTATTTAGCTATTAAATTCATATAAGGTATATATATCTAAAAAAGAAAAAAAAAGTATCATATAATGATTATATGTTATAAATTTATAATATAGTATAAATATATATTTAAAATTCTAGAAAATCTTTTTTTTTTTAACCTATTCGACCCAGTCTAATGACCTAAGTTGACCTGATAAATCTGGATCAATGCAAAATCGGACCAAATGCATGGATTCGCCCTCTTTGATGACCGGTTTTTTAAACTAGTCAAACTAGCTAGACCGATTTGGGTACGACAACATGTTTAGGAGACATGTCCTATATGTGAAAGATAATAAGAGTTGTAATCCTTACATATCTAATGCTAATTGATATGTTTCTAGACATATCAAGAGTTATAACTATTCTAACACCAATGATTTAATTTATACTAATTATATATCCAATAGTAAGTACAAACATGCACTGTTAATGTATTACTTGTGATAAATTCTCAGAAATAAATTAATTTAACTAATATTTGTATTTTAAATTGAAATCCGTGGATGATGTGGGACTTTTGTTAATTGTATTTCAATTGTCCAAACACGAATGAAGTTGTAAAGTCTATATCATATTATTTAATTAGCTTAATATTTTGAATGAAATTACCCACATTGGTTTACATTAATGATTTGTGTGATCCCTTTAGCTCGTTCAAACCAAATCACCTTACATTTTACTTTCCGTGCCATCAAACCGATTGATTTTGATTCAATTGCATTAGGTCAACTTATTATCAATCCGCCTTAAATAGCAAACTAGAGAGCACTAAATGATGTTACATTATTTGTTATTATTTGGCCTTCGAAGTACAATTAGATTGCATCGCATGCAACTAATTTTGGTGAAGACATTGATAAAGGGAATAAAGAACGATCAGGAGTTCAGAGAAACAGATCAAATTATTAGTCATATCTGTCTTTATGCTGCGGAGAAAAAAAAAAAAAAAAAAAGATTATAATAGTAATGGCAATGAAATAAAAATAATAGTAATAAAAATTCCCACACTTGACGTTTTCAGATTATTGCATTCTTTACATCATATGCAGCTGCAAACAGGGAATAAAGTTCGTCAACGGGACATGGAAGGTTGCATGACCGAACAGGGTATAAAGTTCGTTTTCTTTGGTTTATTTATTTATTTACTTTTGGTTTTTAATTCTCATATAATACCGGATTGATCTATTTTCAGCATAAACATGTTGGAATGAAAAGCTTAGTAGCGTCAAGCACGTAATTAAGTTACGGGTCAACTGATAATTCCTACGGAATTAAGTATTTTTCTTGTCACCTTGTAAAACGGTGGTTGCATTTGAATTCCATATATATATCACACGCCTAATCTAGCTGAAGGTATACTTCCACCACAAACCTTAATCCATTCGAACATACGTCCAATTATCGCCAAACCTTTAACACTGCAACTGGAACTAGTTATCTTCGTGATGGAATCCGAGAATTCTCAGCTGCTGTCTCCCTGACTCAGCGACTTTATTGATTTATCCATGGAAGAAAACTTTGAAATCCCAGCTGACCACTTATATGTTCCTAATTTGGAGTATTCTAGTACAGGCTCATCTTTTTCCAGTACTGATGAATCCCCATTTACACCTTCAATGTGGCTGAACTATGATGATGAAACAACAACGCCAGTTGAATTTTCCGCTGATCAAATTTCTCTAAAACTTAAGGAAATTGAGTCCATTTTGGATTCTGATGAAGAAAAACGTTCCTCTTCTTCTTCCCATCAATTATCCATCGAAGCTGAAAACATCGAATGGAGCATGTTAATAGATGACAGCTTGATGCATAATGTTCCACTAATTGTGCCCTTGGAAACCATGGAAATCGATATGAATTTAAGTTTGAATCATCTGACCAAGGCTTATATAGAGGCCAAAGAGATGGGGCAATTCGAACTTGCAGAGGTGATTGCGAGGCATATCCGGGACAAAGTTAGACCGATTGGAGGAACTATGGAGCGCGTATTATATTACTTTTTTCATTCCTCGGACAAGCAAGCAGATTACCTTAGACAAGAGTCTGTTAAGAATTTTGATACAGCTTTTGAGCTGTTTTATAAATTAGATCCATGTGGTATGGTTGCTCATTTTACTGCGAATTCCGTAATCCTTGAGGCCATGCGTGGTGAGTCTATACATATTATTGATTTTGACATGGGAGAGGGGTTTCAATGGCATTCATTCATTGAGTCCGTGGCACCACAATGGCAATTGCTCTGCGCGAAACCAAAGATAGTATTGACGTCAATTAAATGGGGGCATGAGAATAACATGGACACGAAATTGCGCCTCTGTGATCATGCGAGATCTCTTGGATTAAGCTTGGAAGTGAAAGAAGTAGGATTAAAGAACTTGCAGAGTGAAATTAGATGGAAAAATGAAACATGTGGTAGGATAGGATTGCTGGCCTTCAATTGTATGGTTGGTCTTCCTCACATGGCGAGGAAAAGACCTAGAAGTCAGGCTTTGCAGTTTCTTAGGATAGCAAAAGAGTCAATAGCCAGCAATGTCAGCAGCAATTACGCGAATAATCACGGCGTTGTGATCTTTGCTGATGGAGATAGTTGGATGAACACGGAAAGTTGCTCTAGCTTCAGCCGAGTCTTTGAGAAATACATGGAACAAGCCTTGGCCTTAATGGAATCGATGGAATTGAAAGTTCCTAGTCATCTTGTGGAAGCGAGACTAGCCATGGAATGGCTGTTCCTCGCACCTTGTATCTCTTGTGGTGATTTATCTCGGAAATTAGAAGAGATTAAGGAGAAGTTTGATGTGGACTCGGGACGAGGTTGGAAGCTAAGCAACAAATGCTTCTTGGAAGCCAAGGAATTAGTGAGAGAGGGTGAGAGTTGTATAGAGTTAGATCCCTATCCCATGGACAGAATGAGCTTATTTTGCAATGGAGAGAGGCTGTCATGCTACAAGTTTCCGCATGGACATCATAGCAACATTTAAAGTACAAAATAAGGATGTCGCAAGCCAATCATAGTAGCAGAAGAAGTTGCATGAAATGTCAGAATTTCCACGGATAGGTAGACAAACCGAATTGTTGATATTATCAGTTTAAATTGGTAATGATAGATTGTGATTTAAAACAATGATTCTACACAAACTCTTTACCATTCCTTTACTTCTTTCAATTTAGGAGCATTCTTGAGGCTGCCCTTGATTGGGAAAATTATGATGACAAGACATTTGTTTTCATCTAACTATATATATATGTTTTTATAGAAAAATGATCGGATATTATATCTATGTGAACACTGTCGTGTAGTATGTAAAAGGTTAAGTGTCACCTTCCAAACCTAAAATACCACAAAATAGATTTTCACCTTTTTTCCATACCAAGCTCCAAAATCAAATTTTGAAAACGAAAAAAAAAATCGATAATTAAATACACAAATCCTAATCAACATCCAAACCGCAGAAAACCAAACCATAAAAGCCCAAATTTAACATAAAATACAATAATCCGAATCAATATCGCACTTTTTGTTAGTTCTACTGCGTTTGTTCAAACTTCCATATGTGAGATTAGTTGCAATATTTTGTATGAAATAATTTAGAATAGAAGTTTCAAATTAATTCAAGATCAATCAATAGGGTGGAGTCTTTGGTATTTTTAATTTGTATTCTCCGAAATAAACCTTATATATTTATGTGTGTATGTGTACATATGTGCGTGTATGTATCCAACACTTTTATTCACTTATTTTTTTTTTTCATCTAGGCATCAATATAGTTGTAGGTTTCTCTCTCTCTCTCGATTGTATCTATCCAAGAACTCAAACATTAAGGAAACATCATAAAAAATTTCATCTATAAGACATCCACTTAATTTTTTTGGAATTTTTTATACATTTACAACGTATATTTGACATCCACTTACTTCAAAAGGACATGTAACCACTCTTGATAAGGCATGGTAGGAACCACTAAAAGTTGGCATGTCGCCTGTACACCTATTACTTAATAATTTTTTAATGTGTTAAAAGATCATAAGACTTTAATTGAATATTCAATTATTACAACTAATCTTAATACATGTGTAATTCACAATAAGAAAATAAATATAAACTCTTAACTCTTTACAGAACATGGGGACTTGGTATTCCCTTTCAAGCAGTAAAATAAGTGGTTTAGATTAACACAAACTTGAATGGCAATGGAAGTCGTATTTATAAACGACTCTCTATGATTAGGTTCTATATTCCTAACTTAACCTTCAAAATGTCTATTATAATCTTCTCGGGGTTAGATATGGCTATAATAAGTCGAGCCGAGCTTTTCAAGGCTTGGTCTCAGTTTATTTAAAAATCATCGAACTTGAGCTTGAGTTGAACTTTTTATCGAGCCTGAAATCTAGACTCGAGTTTGGCTTGTTTAGCTAAACAAGCTTTATTTCAAGCTCAAGATCAACTTGTTAACAAATTGAGCTCAAGTCAAGTTGAGCTTTTCATCGACCTAATGAGCTTTTATCAAGTTTGAAATTAAAGCTTGAGCTTGACTCATTTAAATAGCCTCTTTTTCATTTTTTTTTCAAACTTAAAAATAATATATAAGAATTACTAAATATATATAGATATATATTAAGTAGAAATTATTTTTGTTTTTTAATTATATACTAAGATATCAAAATATAAAATTTATAAGTTTGCTACGAGTTCATTAATGAGTTTACTCGTGAGCTTGTCCATGAGCATAAAACAAGTTTGTTCATAAGCCAGCGTGCAAACCTAAATCAAAGCTCGAGATTGGCTAATTTAAATAAATGAGCTTTATTGTAGGCTCGAGCTTGGCTCTTTTACTAAGCGAGCTCGAATTGAGTCGAGCTCAAATAGCTCACAATCAGTTTACAAGTAGCTTAGCTCGTTTGCAGCCTTAGGGTTAGTTGGCTCTTATTCACACCCATATTATCCCAGCCCACAAATTACTAGGAAGTGAGCAAAACCATAATTTAGTGAGAAGGGAGTGTAATATCCTCAATTAAGGATGCAACCGGGTCGTGTGTTGGGACAGGCATGTAAAACTTGAACCCGACTTGGTTGGTTGTAAGGTCACCCAAAACTCAAGAAGAACCCTACAGGATTTTTCTCATAATTCCCAAATCCCGCCCCTAAATGGTTTTTGCAAACCCAAATCTTGGTTCGCACTGATCGAATTGGAAGTTTATTTTTTTTTCCTTTTATTACAATGATATAATTTCAACAATAACACATAGATTATATCACATATTATAAACTATATAAAAAATTTAAAAAATTAAATATAAATTTCATTTACTATGGAAATGAAATTATGAAATTTGTAATCAATTATGTATATACATATTATTATTAATTTAAAAAATTTTATTATATATTTATGCTAAGTCGGGTTTCTCATTAGGTTATATATATGACCTAAAACCCAACCTAAAACCCTATAGGGTTTTAATATGATGCTTAAAACCTGCCCTGAAACCCTAAAGGGTTTGGCCCCATATGGTTTTTTTTATAGGTTGGATGGATCGGGTACCCTATAATGACTCCCGTTTACATCCCTATCCTCAATACTATATGCTATGCACATATACACTTATGTAATGCAATATCGTATTTGGTCTTTTGTTAGCTAACATATGGTTTTGGGGTACAACCTGCTAGACATGGGTTGAGGTCTTAATTGCACCACCATCATCACCATCGTCATCTAAGTAAATTTCTCTTGTCACAAGCTCTGTGGTACTTGAATGGCAAACTTGGCCATAATAACTTAATTATAGCCCTGAGATGAGATATCCAATAGTGTCCCTATTGATACTTACAGATATCTTAAATGCAAGTTGGAGTAGGTTCAAGAAACCTTAAATGCTATCCTAAGCCAGATTACTTAAGGGTAAATTATTCTATAAGGTATCAATATTTAGGGATAAGATCATTTAAGATATCAACATTTCAAGTGGTTAAAAAGAGAAATCAACGTCTTACAAAGTTAATCAAATGAGGTATCAAGGTTTTATAAAGTTTGTGTAAGGTATCAACGTTTGGATTAATTTTCATTTGTTTTCGTTAATGATCAAATGTTAGTACAATATTTGACTCATTTTGCAAAACGTTAATACCTCTTTTTAATTACTTGAAATATTGATACCTTAAATGAATTAATCTTTACACGTTGATTCCTTTTTTTAACCACTTGAAACGTTGATACTTTAAATGAACTTAACTCTAAATATTAATACATTTCTAAGTAATTTACCTGGTATCTTAATGCAGTTTGGAGTAATATGATACCTTAAATGTAGCCTTAAACTCCATAACTTACAATAAGATCTAAAATGATGGATGGAGTATAGCTTCCATAAATACACGACGTCCCTAAGTCTTTTAATTCATAGAAACCAACCACGATACTTGATGGTACTTGTAAAGAGAAGCCAATAATGAATTTCTTTCTAATACAGTTCTCATAATACCCATGAGGATCTTAAATGAAGTCTTGAGCTAGTTTAAGTTTCATTTTCATCTATTGTGTAATGGTGGTGACCTCCAGTTAGGTAAGACTGGATGTTATACATGTTTGGTTTTATTATATACGAATATTTGTTAATAGGTTAGGTGGTAACCAACAATATCAAGAATAAAACAATTCACATAAGATGGAGAAATATACAATTAAACAATTAGAAATCGTAGTTCGAAGACAAATCAAATATCACAAATTTTGTACAAATTTTTAATTCATCCAAATAATCACAAATCTTAACAATGTTATCAATAAACCATTAAGTAATACATATAATATTCCATCTGAAACATTTCATGTTTAAATAAATACATATAACAAGGAACACCCAATTACTTCATATTGCATAAACTTATGAAAATCGTTAATATAATAAAGATTTTGTTCGACAACTTGGTTTGAAGGAATTATAATAGTAGTATATACTCTGTAAGTCATTATAAACTTACAGAGGTCATACACTTCAATTTCTCCATCACGATTATTTTGCACATTGCAAGTAAATTGTTGGAATTCATATGGAATTTAAGTGTTTGGAGTTGTGCAAAATAGTGATGGGGAATTTACACTTTTTTAAAAAAAAATTGAATAAATGTTGAACAAGCACCAGTAACGGATTCCAGAGCTTGAAAGTTGGACCAACTGGTTGAGTTGCTAATGGTTGGTGCATTAAATGAATCACTAAAGCAATGGAATTATGTGTTTAAATGTTTCAATATGGAGATATAAATAAAAGAAAATTATACAAATAATTTTATAAATTTTTTATAGAAATATAAAATAAATAATTATCCTTATTTTAGCTCATTAAGGGCAAATTTTATTAATTGATTTTTATTTCGATTTATTTTATATCTTATAACTATCGCATATTGGGCTTCACAGGAAAACTTCATTAGGTAGTTATATAATCAACTCTTTATGATTTGAACAAAAGGAAACAACTGCAATATTTTACGTGGAAATGAGGTTTGGGCTTGGAACTCTTCTTAAAACTCTGAATAATCATTTCATAATTTCAATTAAAAAATATTTTTTAAGGATATAAATTTATCCTCCCATCATATGGCTTATATATACATATATTTAGAGCTAAAATTATATATATAATTGTTTTCAAACCCGTTTATGCAGTGATGTAACGCTTGGTCTCGTCAAAATGCTATCATTTAATCTAAACAACCACCAACTTTGCCGTTTTCATTTAATCACGTGGTCCGTTATCTCCATGGGCTTCAATTATGTGTAGAGTGGCCCCAACTAATGTAATATCTACATATTTAAATGCAAAGTGGAATGGAATATTAAAAGATGAAGGAGGTCAAGGAATATGCTACTAGGCCAACCATGGAACAATTAATGTACTCTATATTTAGAAATATCGACAGAATTATTGACTATATACTATAATTGTATTTAGTTTGTTATTATTATTATTAAATAAAATGCCATCAATTTGGGATATCTATGGCGATGCAATCAAGGCAGGTTTAGGATAAGTTATTGACAAGTCATTTTTACTCAACTCAATTCATAGGAATTCATTCTAGATTTGATCTATTATTAGATAAGTTTTTACAAATGTGTGTTATTATTGTGAAAATGTTATTTTTTAGCTCCAAGATCGAAAAAAAAAAAGAAGAAATAAAGTGATTTGAACAAGATTAGAAGCAAAACAACCTAAATAGTTGAAGATTAGATTCAATCGTGCCTTTAGAGAATGAATCGAGGGCAAAGAAACAAGGCAAAAAGCCAAACCGACCCTAAGTCGCACCCATGATTACACCAGCAATTCATCCTGAGACAAATCACGCCTCTGATAAAAAGATACACCTTATATCATGGTCAACCTTTGTAGCCTTGTCATTTCTATCATGCATATGCTGCCTTGCTGTCACATAGATAAGAATAACACAAAATCCGTTAAAAAGAATTTGTCATGTCAACAAATAAAATTATCACGTTTTCTGTACATTGCCACCTACAAATAGATGTGCACAGACATTGTAAAAATGTATTGTACCATATGTAACAAATTTTTGACATAGAATAGAGTAGTGATACAATTTTTAGTGAGAGAAACTCTTCTTTTACAAGAAATTCAAGTTTTTAAGGTAAATTCATATTTAACTCAAAATTTGTTCTTACAAGATTTCTGTGTTTCATCTTTAATATTCATCTTTTAATTTCACATTATTTCTCTTGAATTTGTGTTTAACGTTCACATTTATGGAGAAATAATCATTTTATCTTAGGGTTTGTGAATTTAAGACCTAATTCATGTCATTTCAACGCGTTTAAATTTAATACTAATAGGTGCTTGTAAGTAGTAGATTGAATCTTAATTCATGAGTTTATGTGAGTATACCATGTAGATTCATGTCTGATTTCAAGTGAATAGATTGAGAAATCATTCTTTTGAATAGATCTAAGCTACTAATAAAGTTGCTCATAACCACCTAAAGATAAAGATTGTGAAAATTTCTATCACTTGATTTTAAATCCATTAAAATGGATTCTAATTGAACGGTTCTTAATCTTTATGCAGATCTAGATCATTAATAGCTTGTGAAGAGGTTTAAGTGGTCTTATTCAGATCTAGAGTTTCTGACATTGAAGAGACTTTAACTTACCTTAGTGAATCCGATAGTACAAGTATACCTAGCAAACAACTCGTTGAGTTTGTTCAAAAATCATATGATAAAGACTTAGTGAAGTTAATCCTAAGTCCTTTCTTGCATTAATAGATTTATCTCATCAATTTACCTTGAGAACGTGTGCATATAATTAGTCCTGACCTTAACTTAACATTTTCTTGTTTATAATATTTTTTTGAGTTTTTTTTTAGCTAGATAATAGATTAAAAGTAAGTATAGTATATGCTAATGATCCTTAAGGAATATGACATAATACTTTCTATGCCACTTCTGTGGGTGTGCTTGCCTAAATGGTAGTTGGGCGATTAAAGTTGAATAGAACATATTAGCACATTTTATAAATTTTTGAAAACCTGACTTCATGTTTCACACCAAACCAAACAAGTCATTTTTGGCATCATGTGGAGGATTAGCATTGGATTCAATTATTTAAAGATCAATGAAGAACTATGCGAATAATTTGACTCTATTATTCTAGCCACTCTTACATAATATCTCTTTTTAGTTAGTTTAATTTTTTGGTTATTTCTATTTAATCTACTCTTTGGTTATTGTTTTTGTTATTTTTAGATAGGCATGGAAATCTCACAGGTAATTCGAGATCTTGAAGACATCTCTCTAACGAGCCATGGGAAGGCAAATGGGAATCCTTAACCACACAATCCTGGTCACTTTTATGGGGTCCCTACGCAAAATTTTTTGCCATTCTCTTTGAATGAGGCATGGAACTGTCAACAAAATTGGGGTTATCATCATCGAAACCTAACGTTGCAATAGGGATACTCTAATTCTAGTTTTCATTAGCAGAAATCCTATATGGAGGATTTGTTCCTGTCATTCATTAAGAACTTCGAGCTCTACTATCGATAACAGAAATGATGATGTAGAGCCATGCCAATTCTCTCAAGAATTTAAAGGCATAAATGAACCATGTG
This sequence comes from Combretum micranthum, assembly GCA_024138025.1. Taxonomy (NCBI): domain Eukaryota; kingdom Viridiplantae; phylum Streptophyta; class Magnoliopsida; order Myrtales; family Combretaceae; genus Combretum; species Combretum micranthum. The sequence continues at coordinate 13,888 of JAMXBD010002707.1, read as the reverse complement.
ATTGAAATGCTAACGGAAAGAGTTCAAGAAGGAGTTCATGCAATTTGAGAGGTGGGAAAGAACTCCAAAACCTAGAAAATGAAAAGAAAATTGAAGAGAAGAGCGAGAAAGTGATTGAAGAGAAATAGAAAGAAGAGAAAAAGGGAGTACCCTCAATGGAGCTTTATAAACCACTTGTCCTTTGTCTAGTGAGAGCCTAAAGAAGAAGAGATGAGAAATAATTCAAAAAAATTTCAAAATTTTCAAACAACTCCACATTATTTTGCCTCTAGTGGATGCTTTCTCTTAAATGCCTAAATATGCAAAGTTTTTGAAGGAACTTTCAAAAAAAAAAAAAAAACTGGAGGAGATACCCATGGTGACACTTAAGAAAAAATGACCAGCTGTTCTTCTCAATCAACTATCAAGAAAAAGGAAAGAGCTAGGTAGTTTCATTATACATTGTTTGATTGGAAACTTACCAGTTGAAAGAGCTTTAGCAGATTTGGGGGCAATCATAAATTTAACGTCGTACAACATGTTTGAGAAATTGGGATTAGGGGAACCAATAGCCACTAGGATGAGTTTACAATTGGCTGACATATCCACTAGTAAGCCCTAGATTTTTCGGTAAATATAAGTAAACCCTAAGAACTGGAAGTCAAACCAGAACCCTAAAGTCAATCTAATTATATGTTAAGTCTAGTGAATTTACATTCGGTAATCCCGCACGCGAGACATAAAAACAATAAAAATGAGATAATTTTGAATTATAGTTCGGAATTATATAAAAAAGCTTAAAAAGATTAGATTCGCCAAAATTTAATTCAGTTCGAACCCGAATGGGATCGGTTTCAAAAATTAGGATCCTAATAAGTAAAATAGTGAAAATATTTCGATAATACCATTAGACTCGTAATAATATAAGGATTTCAAAAATATCAGTTTTAGAATTTTCGGATAACTAAAAATATCATATAATGCCATTTACGTGTATTTTCTTTACTACTAGTATTTTAATTCTTTAGTCTACTATTCATCTACTATTCATTTACTATTCATTGCTATTTTACTATATTTACTTTTTTTTACTACCTATTCTTATATTCTACCATACCTATTTCTTACAATTTACACTTTCCATAAAACTTTATTCACATCATACCGTACATATTATTACTTTTCTTGACAAAAAAATACAAAACAATCAAATCCCTTTCTCTCCATAATCCAAAACCGACACCACTCTCCCCCATACATATCTAATTTATTTTATTTTTCATTTTATTTAATTATTTTTAATTTTCACTCCAAAACTCTATAAATACTCCTTCACTCCTTCATTCTTTTCTCACACTTTCTTACCTTAACAAAACTCTACCAAATTCTCTCTCAAAAAATTCATTCCTAACTTCTTCATATTCACATACCATGACTATCTTCTAAAAACATCAACTTCTTTTTCTTCTACCACCCATTTCTTCTCCTTAGGTAAACTTTCCTTATGAAAATATTCCTTATGTTTATGTTAACATAACATGACCATAGTGTGTGTTTCCTAAACCTATGGGTTTTTATGGAAGCAACAATATGTTCATGTCTTATTTAACAATATTCAAATAATATTATTGTTATTGTTATGTTATTTTATTTATTGTTCCTAATCTAACTTTCATATATATTACTAAGTATATTTGTGTATATATATTTCCTAGAGTATAAAAGCTCACTAACATAAATTTTTATTTATGCTCTTGCAATTTATTTATTCCTTACAATTTATTTATTTCATACAATTTTATTAAGACTAGTCTTTTTAGTCTTAGACTTGTCCTTATCAAGTCAAAACAAATTGTTTTTCCCTTCTTTTCTTTTCTTTTTTTTTTTCATGGACTTGTCCATAATCTAAGTCCAAGGAGTCTTGATACCAATCTAAGACTCTCATGATTTTCTTATTTTATTTTCTTGCTATTCGTTTTGGGATTAGTCTATCTCTAGTCCGAAAGCCTTAATAAAAGCTAAGACTTCCAATACTTGACTTTATTTACATGTTCTTTTGCTTATTAAATTTTTTACATCTCTTATTTTCCATATAAGTTATTATTCTTTTATTTAATATAGTCATATACTCATGATCATGCATAATCACTATGTTGTTGTCTAAATTAAAAAAGTTCTTTTCTTTTATTAAAAATTTAAAACTAAAATCCTTACAAAAATATTTTTTGGCACTTAAGAAAAGTTTCCATTTATAACTTAGAACTATAAGTCAATAATATCCTTTTCAAAAATTTAAATAAGTTCATTATAGATTTTAAGAGCTAATGTTATGTAAAGCTTTTTCCAATACATAATCATAAAGTTCTTTTACTCTCTTTTTCAAAATAAAATAAATTTATTATTAAATCTTAATGTTGATAATTATTTGCTATACAAGTTTTTCTTAAAAACTTATTTAAAAGACTCATACCAATACTCTAACAAACACTAAAAACTAAACAAATTTTAAGTCAAGTCAACTCACTAGTCAAGAAAACACTTAGAAAAGGAATATTGTTAAACAACCAAGAGTCACAAGTTTTAAAAATATAAAATCTTATTTTATAAAGTCTATAAAGTAGAAAAATGGTAGTTATGATATGAAAAGTACTCATATAAAATATACTAAACATCTTAGTTTTCATTTCCAAGGGAACTTGTAGATTCCAACCTTTAAAAAGAAACTTGTTTTATGAAAAATCATAGTTTGGAAAACAACACTTGAATTATGCATGTAATATGAGTTATACATGTGCAAAAAGGATTTTTCAACTATATAAATATCTATGTATTTACTATGGGATTTTTGATTAATGAAAAGCTTGAAAAATATATATTTTTAAGGCTGAGAATATTCATAACAATTGTGTATCATACCATTTTGAGACCCAAATACTTTTTATGACAAAAATAACCTTAAAAATAGATATATTTTTTCAAGTAGATAGAAAACGACATATAATATGCGAAATTCAAAGTTAAAATAAGTAAGATATGATCATTTTAAGTTGGAATTTCTTGTTATCTGAATTTTGACAAAAATGATAAAATAGAATTAGATAGTTTAAGAAGATATTGGATGAAATACTCATTTTGGGTTTTTTTTTTTTTTTTTTTTGTTTAAGTGACAAGGATTAGGACCTTCTCTTTCCTTAAGATTGCTTCGATTGATAGAGATCGCCATGGCAGAGTGAGTTTTCTTGTACGTTTTATATGTTCACGCATGTGCTTATAGAATAGAATACTAGATATTAAGAAAAGATAAAAATTGATATGCATGCGAGTTACCATGAGAACTACGTATATGATTCATTATGCGTGATCAACAAATGATAAGTATATCGGGGCTAAATTGGTTGATTAATATAAACTGTCTCTATGTATATTGTTGTGTGTGTGCAAATATTGATTGATTGCTTTAAATGGATTAATGTTAGATTAGAAATTCCTTAAAATTAAATTGCTCATGTATATCACTTAGAATATCATCTTCGCATTTTGCTACTATTCCTTTGCATGGGACCGAAAAGGTAAGTTGCCTAGCTACATCTTGAGGAATTATGACGTTCGGGGAATACATCCTCATGGTGTGGCGAAGCCGGATCGATTGCTTTGGGTAAGAAAAACCGAAGGACCAGTGGTATGTTTGATTGGTACCCCAAGATGCACATAAATTTTCAAGAAGGTTTATTGTGACCCATTCAAAGCATTCCCTAACCCAAAATAGAGGGTTAAATTCATTTTACATACAAAACTAAATAGTCGTATGTATTGCTTGGTCATATGGTTGTTACATTTCATATGTTTGCTTAATGGACTTGTTTGATTGCTTTGTTATGAGTACTTTTGCATAAGGATTATCTCATTAAACTAGTTATGTTTACTCCCTAATAGATTTCTCATGTTGCAGGACTATTGTTTTGTACCCGAGACCACCTTGACCACTCGAGTAGCACCTATGCTTTTGGAAATCTTTTCAAGGAATTCTATTTGAAGACTTTAGACTAGATTTCCTTTAAAATCTTCCAGTTGTAGTTATCTATCTTAGTAAGACTGTGTTATTTTGAGTTTTATCAAGGAATGCCCTGTAGAAGTTTTAAGACCTTATATTTTCATGAATTATAATAGCATTGCCTTGAATGTTCCGCTTCCATATCTTAAAATACATAACTCTATTAGTCTCCCTTTATTGTGAACATACGCCTTGTACCAATATGAAAGCTTCCAAGTGACTAAGATAGTCATTCTCAAGTTTAAACATTGCATACGGTGGGCTATCATGTTTAGGGTACCCATTGGTGCGTGACATACTAGATATTGTAGGAGGATTATTAAGGATGTACGGGTGAAGGTGAGGGATTTTATATTCCCTACTTATTTTTTTTTCATTTTGGATATGGAAGAGAATGTAGAAGTTCCTCTTATTTTGGGGAAACCATTTTTGGCAACCGTAAGAGCTATAATAGACATAAAAAATAGGAAGTTAGCACTATAAGAAGGGATGATGAGGTGGTTATAAAGCTATCAAAAAGCACCAAACAAGGGGTAAATAATGACAATGATTGTTTTGTTGTAGAATCATTGGATTCTAAAATTCTTAAGATGATATGGGATATAACTTGTGAAGATGCTTCGGAATTATGCTTAAGTAAGGGTAATGTAGAGACCTTAAACTCATTTCACTAGAAAGAGTTGGAGGAACATCTTAAAGTAAATGCAGACATTATGAAAGATCAGTTGAAGGAGGAGATGAATGGAGATGACATGAATAGATTAAGGCCTTTAGTTAAAGAACCACTTGAACTAAAGCTAAAGGAATTATCCAATTACTTAGATTATGCATTCCTTGGAGAGAATTCTAAATTACCTATTATAGTCTCCTCAAAACTGAGTAATGGATAGAAGGAACAATTGGTGAAAGTTTTGAGAGAACATAAGAGAGTAATAGCTTAGATGATTGTTGATATTAAAGGTATAAGTCCATCATACTACACTCACAAAATTCTTATGGAAGATGATTTTAGGTCGGTGGTGCAACCATAAAGATGGCTTAATTCGAACATGAAGGAAGTGGTGAAGAAAGAGGTAGTAAAGTTGTTGGATGTTGGGATCATATTCTCTATTTCAAATAGTGCATAGGTGAGTCCAATTCAAGTAGTTCTAAAGAAAGGGAGGATGACAGCTGTCTTCAATGAAAAATATGAGATAATTTCTATCACGTCCCAAAGAGTACCCTAAACGTAGTAGTTTGCCACATATAATATTAAAACTTAAGAATGACTGCTTTAGTCACGCGAAAGTCTTGATATTATATGTAAGATGTCTAACACAATAATAAGAAACACTGATGGGATATGTAGTTTAAGCAGTAATATAAAGCATACAAGAACTAATAAACATATATGTATCAGATTAATCATAATAAAGTTTTTACATAAACTTAGGGGCATTGCTGATAAATTTCCAAGGATCCGTAATACAACTCAAGTCTTACATACATAAAACTCTATAGCCAAAAAATTTTAAGGGTATTTCTATTTAGAGCCTTTGATCGAATTTGTCACGCCCCATAGGGTACCCTAAATGTAACAGTCCGCCACATGCCATACAAGACTCTCAAATTACGACCTTAGTCCTTCGAGGGCCTCGTATAGATGTAAGGCATACCTTTACGACAATAGAATACAAGTCCGAATGGAGATAAAAGCTTAACTTGGCATGCATTAGCAGTAGGATATAACTCATGATACAAAAATAAATATTACATTTACTAAGGGGCATTCCCCCGCAAAAGAATATTTAGCGGTCTTATACAATCATCTAAAGTCTTAAATGTTTCCTATGGAAGTCTAAATAGTAATTCCAACTTCTAGGGCAACTCCTAGCTCTTGTACCTGTGTGGTCGGGTGACGCTGTCTAAGCCATATATTCGGTAGCTATGTAAGCCCCAGAAAATTTCAATAAATAATTTCAAGATGAACTTCGAAAATAAACCCTAAAAATCACTCCAAATTAAAACCGAATTTTAATTAGTCCAAAAACACTAGCGAATCCGGAAATTTCCGAAGCTTGAGAAAAATAAGAATCCTTAAAAATAAAATAAGAACTCAACATACTTCAATTCCAAAACCACTACGTACGATAAACTCTATACGTAACCCCGACTTATAAAAATGGGTAATATAGAACCCAAAATCAAATTATTAAAAAGTAAATAATGATTAACTTTCGGAAATGAAACCCAATTCAAGAATTCCAAAAACGTTAAAAGATATTAAATACTTACAAAAATAAAATGTAAAATAATTTTCTCAAATTAAATATGTTGTATAAACATAAAATATCAGTTTCCAATTTGGCAAAGATCTAAACCGGAAAATCACCTGGAAACCCTAAGTGGAATATAATAGTCTAAGTTCGGTGACCTAGCCTCTTAACCCTAGAGGCCGAGATGTAGTTTAAATGTGTAGAATAGCTCGTAGTAATATAAGATTGTTTAAAAATATCAGGTTGGTAAATTTTTGACCTAATTTGAACCCGTTCAGATACAGACTTCGAAAAGCGTGTCCCTGGCTCGAGATATCAAAAATATACCAATAGTACCGTTAGACTTAATTTCATAAGATTTCCAAATATATCAGTTATAGAATTTTTCGGGTTATAAAAGTTACAGTTATAACCTTTTTATGTATTTCCATTATTACTGATAATTGATTAGTCTTTTGCACTATTCATTTTTATTTCATTACAAAATTTTATTATTCTTTAAAGCCTTATATTTTTAGATAAATATTTTAAATGTTATAAAAATTTTTTTTTCTAAAATTTAGTTGTTTCGGGTCTTTACGGGATCAGATTCTGTTTAAGACCCGATACTAAAAATAAAATAAATTAATTTAATAATTGAAAAATTTTTAAAAATATTTTTATTTTCATAAAATAATTTTTTAATTTTTTTCAGGTTATAAAAATATTATTTATAGCTATATTCGCGTATTTTGATCATACCGGTAACATATTTTTAAAATACTAAAATAATTCAAATAATTATTTAATTTTAATTATGAAAATCTGCTACAAATATTTGGAATAAATTTTTCAATTTTATTTTATTTTAATTTATTTTATTAAGAAAGTACTTTTACAACCCATACCTTCAAGTACACCTTACACATATCACTTCCTTTTCACTTCAATCTTTCTACACATTAACCCACACTTCATGGCAGATTTTGACCTTCTTTATGGCTGCCATTGTCCTTTATTTACTCCCATTTTGACTAAAATAATATATTCAATCCTTCTTCAAAAAGTTACATTACACATTAATTATACAATTCAATTTTGAGTCAAATTTCAACAAATTCCTCTCTCCTCTCTCTTCACAAATCACGCCAGCCCCCTCCCTCATTTCTACCTTTGTTTTATTTTTTTCTTCTTTTATTCAATTAAAACACTCATTTTCTCTCACTCCTTCATTTACTCACTTCCCTCTTTCATTCATTAACTTTTCTCTCTCATTTTTCCTCTCTTTCTTCTTCATTTTCTCTTGTTCTTCCATGAAAAACAAGCTGCCCCCTTCTTCTTCCATGGCTTCCACACTTCATTGTTAAAGATATCTAAGCAAATCTTCTTCTCAAAGCTCCATAGGTGATATAGGTAAAGTGTAATGAAGGTTTCATGCATCAAATGACCTTCCATAAGCTTAAAAGCTTAGGATGATGATGCCAAAAATGAAACACTCATTTTCTCTACTTTTATTATCTTGTATTTCAATTATTTTCTTGTTTAAAGTTGATATATATTGTAGATCTAACTTTTTGTAGCTTTGATTTTGTTTATGCCATAGATCTCGTTATTTAAGTTGTTATATTTGTTATTTCTTATGATTTATGCATAGATCTATCATCCACCTATTCATCTTAGTGATTCATGCATTTAAAACTAGTTTAAAAGACTAGATCTAGTGTTTTGAGTTCATAAATGCATTAGACCTTTGTTTATGTTCATGAACAACTTGCTATAACATGATGATGGTAGGAAAGTTGTAGGAAACTCAAGATCTATTTTATTTTCAACCAAAATAATTTTGAAAATTCGGATGAAAATGGACCATATTTAGAAAAGTGATTTTTCAACTTCAAAATGTGTATTTTTCATTTAAAATGAAGGGCTTAGGGTATAGACAATATAAATGAATGATTTTAAAAGTAAAGTTTAGATCTATGAGTTTATAGTTCATTACCATGGGTTTCTTTTAATGTATGTTCATATTTTGTAGATCTTAGATTTGAACTTGAACAAAATTGAAATTCGTATTTTGGCAAGACCCCCATTTAAAAACCACTTTCCAAGTGTCAAAATGTAATTTTTACTTAAGAAAATGAATGCTTAATATATGTATATCATCAAGACTTCTTTCTACAAGAATCAAAAGTGATTTTCAAAATAAAAATTCTATTTTCGGATTTTGGCCAAGGTATATTTTAAAAACATGTTTTCCAACTAAAAAAATGAAGTTTTTATTTAAAAATGAAAGGCTCTTAAGATAGATATGTAAGGAATGGATTTCATAAGCTTAGATAGATTTTATCAAAATATGACCAAAAATAAATTTTGTAAATTCGGATCCAACCAAACCAATTTTTAAAACCCATTTATCAACTCCAAAACTCATGTTTTATGTGAAAAATGAAGTATATAGGTAATAGATATCATTAAGCAATGATTTTTACAAGTTAAAATGAGTTTAGGCATGAGTAATGTATAAAACAAGTAATGGAATTAAAATGAAAAATTTGAGTTAGTGATCAAATCAAATTCGTAATTTGAGATGATGCATATGTAATCACTTAGTATTTGAGTCAAATTGCAAGTTTTATGTGTTAAATGAAGTCCTTAGACAATAGATATAGTAAAGCTTCAAATTTTAATGCATTAAACAAGTTTTTCCCAAAGAAATCATTCAAAAAAGTGATTTTCTAAAATTCGGATTTTTGAGTAAATCATTTTGGAAAACATATTTGCAAAGTGTAAAATGCAAATTTTTGTGTAAGAATGAAGTCCTTAATGGTTATGTATGATTGAGCCTTAATTTTCTAAATATCAAATGATTTTTACTTAAAGGAATCACTCAAAAACCAATTTTTGTAAAATTCGGATTTTGGAATCAACCCCACTTGAAAACATGTTTACAAAGTGTAAAATGGAAATTTTATGTAGTGAAGGTCATAAGTAATATATATAATGAAGACTCAATTTTACAAAAATAATTATATTTTCTTAAGTAATAAATCCAAACAAATGGAAATGATCAAGTTAGAAAACTAATTTTCATAAGTAGTTGTTGTTATGGCTTGCAAAAATAAAAAGTTATAAAATTTTTTTTTAGCAAAAATCATCAAGATCATGCATACATTAAACTCATCTCATGTCATTCATGTTAGGAAATCATATTCATGTATAGCTAATTTATATAGTAGGAACATTACAAACATTTACAAAACTATTTTTCGGAATCGGAAACCGTTACTGATCAGATCTGATCCCTCTGTTCCGAGACCTAAATGTTTTCAAAACTTGAAAATAATATTAGAATTAGATAGATCTTTCGAAGTAGATAGAAATCGATATATAATTTGCGAGATTCCGAGTTAAAATGACCAAGTTATGGCCGTTTTAAGTTGGAATTCCCGCTTAGGACGAGAATTACGAATTTGATAGTTCGTATAAAATCGTTTGGATTAGTTTGAGTTGAAATACTTATTAGAGTATTTCTTCCTTTTTAGGAGATCCCGAGATCGACGATTCCCTACCACCGAATTATTATTACTAAAAGACCGGTGATCCAATGGCCGAGTGAGTTTTCTCCTTGTTTTGTTACCTTGATTGTGCTTGTAATTAGTTGCATTAGAATTATAGGAACAAGATAAAAATCGATATGAATGGGGATGGGATATATGATGAGGTTGTGATGAATGTATGCCAAAAAATACTAATGCATATCGAAACCACGATTTGATTGGATAACTGCACTGCTCATATTATTTATGTTATGTGTATGATATTGGCTGGTCACTCTAAAGAATGTATAAATGTTTTGACCTAAGCAAGAATTAAATTGATCATGCATCGCATCGGACATATTACATTGGTAGCATGCTACTCCTACGTAGGTCGATCGGTATGGTCCGTCGATGCCTCATTTGGATAACGAGCCCGGTGCCAGAGCTCATTCAGGGGTACTAAGGCGCATGTGGATGCATTCCTGAATGAGCCTAGCCGAGTCGAGTGCTAAGAGCCGAGGGCTTGGGGACTAGATGCGGTCGTGTAGACTCAATACCATACCTAACCCAAGATACGGAGGGCGTAAATCCGTTCTGTGTGTGGGTTCCGGATACCCATGCATAATTGCTTGCTCACGTGTCTGTTCATGCATAGCATATGACTGATTATAACTTGTTTGCATGATACAGAATTAAGGGAATTCTTACTAAGCTAGTGTAGCTTATACCCCAATAGTTGTTTAAAATGAGCAGGTTATCCCAAGAATGCTAAGTGGGGACCGAGATGGTTGAAGCCGAGAATGACTTCGGGATTCTGGTAAGATATAAGAATGCTTGAAGTTTTTGGCTAAGCCTTGCGATTTTTCCTTGTAATAGTTTTGTAGTGAAGTCTTGGATGAATGTAATTGAAGTTTGATGAATTGTATTTTGAAGTATAGTGTTTTGTATTTGGAGTATAGTGGATTGTATTTCCTTTACATTGTTACTCAATTGTATCAACATAAAATGTACATTCCGATGTCTCCTTTATGTGTTAGATGCCTTGTACATAGTATGAAGCCTTCGCGTGACCGAGGTGTCATTCTTAGGCTGTAATATTGTGTACGGTGAACTGCCATGTTTAAGGTACCCTTTGGGGCTGACAAGCGCAAAAGAAAGAAACTGTAGGGACGCAAGCTACTAGCTTAGTGAGTGAAATCTTCCACAACAACATTCATGTCACAACAATTCACACAATGATTATACAAGCAAGTGAATGCACCAAACACATGAGAACAACATACATATGACTACCGAAATCATATGTGGATGGACTTGCGCCCTCCACCGTCGTTAGCAGATTAACGAATACCGCGTACTAACTTAATGCCTTTTATGGTTCACGATAACCAACAATATTTCGTTTCCATATCACGATTAACCAACAATTAATCTCGTTTATGGATCACGATTAACCAACCAATTAACTCGTTTATGGATCACGATTAACCAACCAATGCTAATGCTCCTTCCCATTATGATATGCATATGTCTGAATTTGGAATTAGTCTGAATAGTTGATTAAGTCATTTTATTCAGGCGATCAAATAATTTCTCAAACAATACATCATAACCGACTAGGCAACCAGAAATTATCACCCAGTTTCGATATTCTTATTTTTTTGTTCTCATATCATCATCAACATACAATTTCCCATTATTCCCCATCATACAAATTCATTTCTCTTGACCTACACTCTAGTGCACTAATTTATCAATCACATACAATAAAAGAATTGGGAAGAGAAAACTCACTCCGCCATTGGTTCGCCGGTCTCTTAATAGTAATAATCCAGTGGTAAAGACTCGACATCCTCGGGTTCACCTAAACACAAAAGAAACACCCTCAAAAGTATTCTTTTAAGAAAACTTAGCGAAATCGAAATTCGCGTCATTTCCGAAGTCCTAATTTAAAATGACAATAACTTGGTCGTTTTAACTCGGAATTTCGCAAATTTTATATGGATTTCTATCTACTTCGAAAGAGATTTCTAAATCTAATGCTTAAATCAAGTTTTGAAAACATTTGAGTCTCTGAAATGAAGGATCAGTTCTAACCAGTAGGTATGTTGATTCCAAAAATGTGATTTTCATGAATGTTCTTGAGGTTTCCAAGTGTAGAATTAAAATAAATGCCATGGTAATGAATTTCCTTATCTATAAATGTCATGATATGAATTCTTATGTGCCTAAGTTCTTATAAATTTTTAGATTAAAAGAATTTAAATAACCTTTATCTTAGGAAACCATTCATGCCATTTGTTAATAGTAGATTTGATAGACTTGGTCACTCTTACTTGTTCTAAATTTTCCTTGGAAAATTCTATTTACCTAAAGAAAAATTGACCCTTACATTAAACTATATCCTAAGGCCTTTATTTCTCTAATTAAATCTTCATTTATAAACTTATAAGTGAGTCTTATAATAGGGTTGATCCAAAAATCCGAATTTCAAAAATTCATTCTTAAGTTGATTCTCTTAGAAAAATGCATTTTATACTTAGAACTTTAGGTATTTACCTTATCTATACCCTAAGGACTTTATTTATTTAAGAAAATACCATTTTTAGGTTGGAAAAGTGTTTCTAACCACTATTGGTATTACGAATTTTCCTTACAAGAACTTTCAACTCAAAATTTCTATTACTTCATCTCTTGTTTTAAATATTTTCCTTGTAAAAACTCATTTAAACTCATGAAAACTATCACAAACATCATCTATCACCTATAGGCTTCATTTTTCTTGTAAAATATATGTTTTGAAGTTGATAAAAGGGTTTTTAAGCTAGGTTTTCCATATCATCCGAATTTACCCTATTTCATTTCTTGAAAAGAGTTTCCTTTTTGGTTTCCTTGAACTCATCTACCTAGAGATCTATATACTAGCAAGCTTATTTACTCAAGACAAAGGTCTTGATGACTATTAATGCACAAAAACTCAAAATAGAGATGAGATCTTAAATGCCTACATGAATATGGATGGTAAAATGATATCTACCATCTTAAATGCTTAAATAGGTTTTGAAAACATAAAAACTAAATTTTTATGAAAGGTCTTTTCAAAACAACTTTTGATGGATGATCATGAAGCTCATGGCATGAAAGCTTGTTTAAATGCTAGATCCACTCTTGATGGTTTGGTATTCTTGTATTAGTATTTTTTGTCCCTAGCAAGAGCTCATGGGGATCTTTAAATGAAAATACACAAGAATATCCTTGCCATTACAAGGATCTAAAGGTAAAAGAAGTAAAGTTCTTTTCTAAGGTTAAAATAGAAGACAAAAGGAAAAAAAAGTTGTGTGTGTGTGTGTGGAGCCATGAAGCTCACGGCAAGAGGAGTGGGGAAGGGAGAGAAAGAGAGCTTTTTTCACCTTTGAAAATTTTGAAATGAGAAGAATGAAGAGAAAGAGAGAAAAAGTAGGTTTATATGAAGTGAAATTATGTTAAATGAGATAAAATAAATAAAAAAATTACACAATGGAGCTAAATTGGGAGGATCACGCGGCTTGCATGGAGGAGAGTGTTGATTTTTTTAATTTGTTTGATAGTTTTGTGTATTAAAAGTTATAAATGGTAAAATTATTTAGAGACAAATAATTCTTGGAAAAGAAAATAATGGAGTGTTTGTAAGGATGTAAGAGTAGGGTATGGTTTGTGAGTGTAGTAGGTTGTACTTGTGAATAGTATGAATAGTAATCAAGACAACTTAACCAGTAGTAAGAAAAATACGAAAAAAAAGCTATAACTGTATTTTTCATAAACCGAAAAATATGAAATTCATATTTTTGAAATCCTTATTTAATTTCGATTCAAATGAGTATTCACAAGTAATTTTTGAAATTCAAGTTCGGGGCATGCTTTTCGTAACGGGTCTCGGGAAGGCCCGGAATAGAAATTTCTCAAAATCTGATCTTTTCTTGGTTTGAAATATATTCAAGAACTATATTCAAGATTAATTTTCTTATAAAATTTCTTAATTGGAAACCGAGGAAAAGCCGAATCCAGGGTTCCTAGGTCTCACTCTCATTTTAAGCTATTTCGGTTTA